>JAQIXA010004609.1:0-11000 GCA_034699045.1 Nanhermannia cf. coronata Gr-Ori-00579 | reverse complement strand
TTAATTGCTTTGTTAACTCTTCTCTAAAGTCCCTAATTAAATTCTCATCTAAAATCTCGCTTTGGCCGTTCTTAACATAATAAAAAGATCTTTTTTTGTCAAATTATTGATTTTTTTTTTGAAATTTTGACAAAAATTATGAGTTAACTAGATGATAGTTTGACCTGTAGTCTATGTTATATAATATCTAGAATAACATTGAAAAGTCAAGTTATTCTCAAACTAAATCCCAATTTCAAAATAATCCTAACTTAAATAGGCTTAAATCCATCAAGAGCATTCCTCAACTATTCCTAATTTACCCATATCCATATTAATATTAATATTAACCTTCACCTATCAGTTCAGTTTATTAATTTGATTTGAATATATTTTAGTGTTAGTGTTAAAACAATTTACAATATATGTAATTATAATGAATTCAAATATCACGAATATGCTTAAGTTCAATGCAAATACCTATTAGATTTGTAATTTCTGAATTATTTATTATATAGACAATTACTTAACATGATCATTCATTATAACATGCCTAAAAGCTTAGTTTCTGAGCTTTCCTAATCTTTAGAAAAAGAATGATAAAAATTTATCGTTAAAATGATATTCAAATATTTAATTATAATTATTGTTCTAAAATTCAATAATTGTAATGGTTTAATTCTACAACAAAATGATCTTTGGATCAAAGAGCTTAAAATTTATACAAAAAGTCTCCAATTTTGCAGATTGGACTTGAACATTGATTACCAACTACACAAGTCTGGCCTCAATTTTTGGGACATCCAAATACCTTATAAAAATTTCGACATACATACCTCATCCAATATTTTACAAAAATATCCAAAATTTTATTTAAACGAGGGTACAACAATTCCTTTCAAATGGACAAACAATTATTCAAAAATGTTAAGCTTTAGAAATGATGAGAATTTTGTACATTTCAGATATTTCGAACCTTCATTGTATGCTTATAGGGTTAAAAAAGAGCTACTTTTTTTCAAAACAAATTGCTCGACTGGAGAAACCAATACATTTACAGTCGAGTCTTTCTATCATTGGAATCAAAATTACTTATTTTGCATTGTCAAATTACCAGGAGATATTTATGTCACTTTTGAAACATCTTACTTTTTAGCTGAACTGTACAATAGTCGAGGGATTAGTTATAATTTGAACTGTATTTTTCCGAATTGTTTTGAAAAATTTACAAAATTATCGAAAATGTTCTCAAAATATATATCAAACCTGTCTGCTATGAATCTTTTTGATTCATTTTATGAATTCTATGGTAACGATCGAGATTTTAAAAAATTCACCATATTACAACATACACTCAGAGCCATCTATCCAACACTAAATAGAACTCGAGAAGATGCGGTAAATTACAAAATTAATAATCAAGCTGCTCAAGTGAGTACTCATACATTCGAGTACTCACAAGTTAAAATTGTTTACTTTGGTGAGCTAAAAGATGTCCAACATTCAATAGAAGAGAGAGGACTGATTCTTTTGCCTTATGATCTTTTTTCAAAAAATTTCATAACATGCTCACCAATCACAAAAACTGTTCTCAATTTTGGGAATTATATTTCACCATTTGATTTATTAACATGGATATTCACGTTAATTTGTGGATTGGCACTGATTTGGCTTTTCAAAAATCCTCTTCTGATCATTGGACCATTTTTCAATCAAGGAGTAGGCCTCAAAGTTTTCAAATCATTTCGGGGTCAATTCTTTAAATGGGCTCTTATTATCCCTCTGGTATTTTGGCAACTTGGTATAGGTGTATTGTTAACAAATTGTTATCAAAGTTACATGACAACTGGACTTATTTCACCGGGAAAATTAAAATTCCCACAAAATATTGATGATTATGTTCAGGTCAAGTATGACATTTTTGAATTTGAGTCTCATCTACTCACAAATCAAACCATGGAAGATTACAGAGAAACTTGGTACAATCAAGATGTACAAGTTAGGAATATCACATTTCTTGAGAAAATGATTGGGGAATTGTTTTATCAATATTTTATTGCGCAGCCTGACATAAAAACATCTTATGAATCAAAATATGGATGCCCATCTGAATGCACTTTTGAAAATAAGTATACTTTACTCAAATATAGTAGGGATGAAAAAATGCTTGAAATTCTAACCGAAAGATGTCGTAGGTCAAGAAAAAATTTAACCAAGTGTGAAATCTCCAGAATTCAAAACCCATCTACTCTGGCAATCAAATTATTCAAAATCAAGTGGGAGCTAGAGGGAAAAGTTAAGAACTACTATATGAAACATAGATGGCAGGATATTTTTACAAAATTTCTACAATGTGATGGATCAGTTATGTATGGAAATTCAGATGAAATTATATCGATTTTAAAATATTTCAAAGAGTTTAATGCTAAAGTTCAGTTTTCAGTCGGAATGCAATATATAATGGAGACTACAAAGGCATTGGTTTTTTATGAAGATTTAAAAAATGATTATTTGCAAGAAATTTTAAGAAGAATTACGGATTCAGGCACAATTTCTAGATGGGTTGGACTACGCAGAGAATCTGAATTTTCAAGAAGGAAGAATTATAGAAGGCTTTTTAAAATTGATGAAACTCGGATTTCAGATTTTGAATCACAAAAATTGACAAGAAATATGAGTTCAGTTTTTCTCATTTGGATTGCATGTATTAGCTTCTCGATTATGGGCCTTGTTTATGAATTTACAAAGTGGCCAATTTATAAGATTTTATTGCAATCATATGCAGAATTTCAAATTTTTTTGAAAAATTTTGGAGATAATTTGAGAGGCCTTGAGATAAAATTAAAAGCTAAATTATCAGCTTGTATAGAATTTTAAAATATATACATATATAGACATAGGTTTCTGTAAATATAATTATAAATACCTAGCCTAGTATAACCTCTTAGTTAAAATTTTACCAAATTAGAGACTTTTATTATCCTTTTATTAGAGTTTAATTAAAGCCATATAGACCCGGTGTTTATTTATGATACCTTCAAAAAGTATTGTTTTTATTGAAAAAAGGTAAAGATTATCTGAAAGTAGATAAACAAATTAGATTTATGTTAATTTGATAATTTTTGATTTTTGAGATATTTTCAGAATTAGCTCAAAAATTTAAAAAATTTTGAAATTTTTTTATAAAAATTAATTTTTGACGAAATTATCGTTTTAAAAATATCCTTTTCTCCCTTTTTTCACAGTTTTTAGCAAAATGCCAAAATTTATTTTCAAAAATATTTCAAATTTTTTCCTTTTTTGAACTAGATTTAAAAATGCCTTGAATATCAAAAATTCATAAATTTTTAACTAACGATAAATCTAATTTTCTTAACTACTTTTACATACCTAATATAATCTTTACTTTTTTCAATAAACATATTTTTCGAATTATCCAAATATTCCGGGTTTATACGAGTAGCTCTTAATCACACTTTAACACTACCTATATTATTAGTTCATTAATTTATTTTCATGTGAATTTTTATTTTAAATTATTTTGATCATGGCTAATTGGTACTCCAATCTCAAAATTCCTGAAAAATATGTAAAGACCAGTGTGAAGTGTGAAGGAATTAAACAAGGGGACGATTTTTTGTAAAATAATAGGAATAATATCTCAGTAATTAGCATAACTGGATTATAATATGTAATATGTAATATCTAACTTTGTTCAACCTCTATCAAATGAGATGTATATCATGGAAATCGGGTTGAGAGTCTTTGAGTTATTCACATTCAAAGTAACTCCAGTCCATTCGTGGTCACACAGTAAGTACATCTTAAATTGGAGTAAAATCACTTTTTAAAAAAATCTTTGTCTTTTTATAGGCGAGAAACAAATAGTTGAGGTTTGCGGTATGTTAAGGGAAGGCTATAACGATAACCCAAGCGTTACACTTGTGCTGGGTTCTTTTTGAGCAATTTTGCGGACGTTGTATGCGAATGAACCGCTCGTTTCCAAATACAACCAGAAGTATGGTGCCTGATAGGACTACTGTTATAGGAACAGTGCTAAGCTACAAGCACTATGAACAAAGGGGTATGTGGGAAATGAAGGAAACACAGGCCGAGGTTGACCCTGAGGATGAATTGGGAGACGATGATGCTAATGGTCATGGTGTCAACTTATTTTAATAATGGCTATCTATTTAGAATTACATTTTTAGGCATATTTTTCAACTATCAAAATTGCAATTTTCTTGTAATAACTATATTATATTGGACTAATTTTAAGTAGCTTAAAATGACAATTTGTTTAGCTGATTTTGAAAAAAATATCTATATATATAACGTTTTTTAAGACAGATTTCCTAATTTAAAGCTCTGTTCATAAAAATACTTACAACATTTATAAAAATTTATTTATTTGAATAATGTCTTACCTAGTGTATTTAGAATTATATAATTATTAGGCATATAATTTTCAACTATCAAAATTGTAATTTTTTATGTTATGTTCTTGATATATCTTTGTATGTTAAAACAAGATTTGGAGTTTCAAAATTAAACATGCTGTATTAGATGTTATAAATATCTCATAATATTTCAGTGTATTTTAAAAGGAGAGACCTAAAAGCCCAAGGAGGCCTTGCATTTAATGCAAGGCCTCCTTTATTAAATATGTACCATATAAATCAAAATTATATTTCCTTTTATTAATGTGTATATTATATAGTTTTTAGGTATGTTCCGACTCCATATCTTAATATTTCTAACAAAATTATATATTTAACGAACACAATTATAATTTTTTGGTATATAAATTTTACACTATCCTGGTTCTTATTACTGAAAAGAAATACATAATGATCATTTTTTTGTAATTAAAACCATATGTATTAATTTGTTTGATCTTTTATCAAAAGTTAACCTCTATATTTATATTCTATTTAGATAACTACTATAGTTTAAAGTTTGCATTTGATTGTTATAAACTGAATTCTTTTTCGTAAATTCTACATAAAATTTTCTTTTATTGCAAATAATCTTACATTAATACATACCTTATACTGGCAATTTTTTTGGCGAGGATTCAGAAAACCTGAAATTCACTTTTATCTTGAAATTCTTCTTTTGCTTTTTTTTAATTATTGAAATTTGGTTTTTGATGATCCTCGAAATTTTTAATGGTGGTGAAATTCGAATTCTCCGTTATCAAAAACTTCAAGGATCATCAAAACCCGAATTTCAATATTAAAAAAAAACCTTGAATTTCAAAATAAAAGTGAATTTTAGGTTTCCCGAACCCTCGCCAAAAAAATTGCCAGAATAGGTATTCAAAAATATCAAAAATTAAAATTTTAAAAGCACATTTTATATTTGAATTTATACTAGTATAATATTATATTATATCAATATTGTGCAAAATATTGTGAATTGTGTAAAAAAATAATTCAATATTTAATTTTGATCTTGATATTTTGTCATATATAATGAATCAACTTGTGCTCATATTTGTCATATTTCGGGTTTTTCAATCAACCCATGGAGCATTATATGGTGGTCCTTGCACCGAATACTGCTCTGATGGTTCACAGTGCATTGACTCTGAATGTAAATGCCCTCAAGGGTTGGAATTTTTCCCTTCAATCCGTGATTGTGGTTTGAGGGTTGGGTCAAATTGTCAGGTGGAGGTCAATCAATGTGTTGAGGGCTCAAAATGTGACAATATTTCAAAAACTTGCCAATGTTCAGCCCCATCCAAGCCCTTGCCTGATGGCACATGTACCTCAGTACACCATAAAGTATGCACAAACTCGCACCCTTGTACCCCTGAACTATTTCTTGAATGTGTGAATGGCGTTTGTAAATGCTCAGGGCCCTTAGATACGATTGCAAATTATGTAAATTCAATTCAGGTAAAGAATATTTTTTTAAATTTTTATTCTAAAATTATTATGGTTTTGTCACTATTTTGAATTTGTGACACAAAAGGATTAAAAATTTCAAATAAATAATTTCTTTTATTAAGGAGGCACCTAAAGCCTAAATTCTGCCACGTGTTTTTTTTGGGGACGTAGATGTAAGAGATCTCTTTAAGTACTCCACATAGAGATTTGAAACTTTTTTTTATTATATTCGTAGACACATTTTACACTCACGCTCAGATGCATGTAACACTTTTTTAATTATCAAGTACTTAAAAAAATCATTGCTATTCTTTTTTACTTTTTTTACATCGTAAATGAATTTTTATCAAAATTTTAGTTCTGAATCTGAGTATAAAATGTGTTTACGGATATAATAAAAAAAAAGTTTTAAGTCTCTACTTGGAGTACCCTACTTAAAGAGATCTCTTACATCTACGGCCAAGTCCCCAAAAAGGCCTTTTGATAACATATGGCAGAATTTAGACGATAGATACATGGGGCATTGAGCCTTAAAGCTAGAAATGTGTTTTCACCAGACTAAATTCAGACCGACAAAGTATTTCTACAATGCATTACAAGAATAGTAGAAATAATTTTATTTGACTCTTTTGATCCTTTCGGGTTACAAATTAAAAATTGTGACAATACCATATAATTTTATTCATATTTATCTATAACTTATAACGGGTAGAGTAATCTATTTAATTTAATTTTTCGATGGATATTTGAAAATATTATCTACCTCAGGCTTATGAATGTCTCGCGACGGCACCTGGAGGTCAATGTTCTCCTACAGCTGGCTCAGAATTCCCGACTTGTGTCCATAATGCTGAATGTATAAATGGAAAATGTCGATGCATTCAAGGGTTAAATTCACATTATATAATCTAGAATATTTATAAATGAGAACAAAATTTCTGAAAATTATACAGGATCTTACAAGGAAAGTTGGTTTTTAAAATATCGAGATTGAAATACATCTAACCTATTTTTAACATTAAAAATTACAAAATATTATTATTCATATAGAAACAAAATTCACTTGTTCACTTGTTCACTTTGTATTGGTTAATAAGTGGTCAAAATTTTCAAAATAATTTTCTTGTAAGCTGCTTTTATTTCAAATTTGATAATTTCATCTCAATCTCGACATTTCAAAAGCAAAATAACACTTGCTTATGGTCTCAAATTTAAATGTATAGTATGGAAATTATAATTATAATCTGTAAATTAAATAAATATATATATTTTTACTAGATATGGACCGTATTTTAATGGTCATTGTGAGAAATCATATTTGACACCATGTGACGATCCTAACGAATGCAATAGGATGTTTGGTCTTGAATGTAAAAATGGATCTTGTATATGCGAAGACGAGTCTTTTTTTTGGGACACTGAGAAGGAGACTTGTGTGGCTCAACTTGGGGCACCCTGTAGGCCAACTGGGACCTTATTTGTTTCCAGTCTAATCCCGACCTGTACTGACACGAATGCTTCATGCCAACTACCCGGTAAAAGTTTGGCAGAAAAACCCATCTGCAAGTGTAATCCAGGATTTAGACAAATTGACAAAGTTTGCGTTCAAGAACCTTCAATTTGTTGTCAGCAAAATAATTATTTTCCTGCTTAGCCCTACTACTTTATCAGCAATGGGCATAATATATACGATAATACCTCAAATTAATAGTTAACTAAGCTTTAATCAACTCACTAGAAGTTAATTATAAATTGGGCGAGCAAAGCATTGATATTATTTTTATCAAAAAAAAATTCGGTTCCAGGGGCCACCGTGAGGTTCCATGGACCACCTTACGGTTCCGGGGGGCCGAAAGTGGTGGGGCCACCTTGCTTTTTAGTCGAAAAGGCACACCGAGATCCTATGGGAGTCCTCCATGCCAAGTTTGGTTAAGAAGATCGGTCCAGTAGTTCTCGAGTTACCCTCTGGACAAACAGACAGACGGACAAAGTGCAAGCAAAGTTGAATAGTAAGGGCTCGCTTCGCTCGCCCAAATATCTTATAAACCGTAATATTTTCAAATATCATATTTCATGACTTTTTTTAAATTGAGCTTTTCTGATAATAAAAATTTAAAAATATTAAAATTATTTTGTGTTGCAAACAATTAGTTAATTAGTTAACTAATACAGAAAAATACAAGATAAATCAGCATCATACTAGGAAATGATCATTACTGCAACCAATTTTCAAAAGCAAAATTTTGTAGTCGATTATATTAGAAATTTATTACAGGAAATAATTAATATCTTAATTATAACTTATACATTTCGATGAAAAAAAAATTGCAATTTTTTTCAAAAAATAGCATGTTTTTCAATGACCTTTCTTTGTATAATTTAACTTATTATGTTTCCCCATAATATGTATATTATTATTGGGTAGGGTTAAGGTCTGTACCGACCATAGCATTATTGATAGACCAAAAAAAGGTAATTTTTAGATTCTTATACAATAAATTTTACATGCACTACTGGTTTTGTATTACTAAAATGAAATATGTACCTTAAAATAATCATTTTTATAATTAAAAAGATAAGTGTTAATTTGTTTGTTTCAAAAGTTAACCTCTATATTCTATACCTTACTATACTGGTTAAACGTTTGGGTTTGAAAGTTATTTAGTTAATTCTTAAATTACTTCTTAATTTCTACAATATTCTATATACTTTTTTCTGCAAATCTATACTTAACATCTTAATCTTGTATATCAAAAATTAAAATATTAAAATCATATTTTATATTTTATATTGGAATTTATACCATATTATATTTAAATACTGTGAATTGTGTAAATAAATAAGCTCAATTTTTAATTTTGATTTTCAAATTTTTCTCATAGATTATGAAGCACCTTGTATATCTCATATTTCTGGTTTTTCAATCCAGTCAAGGAGCATTATACGGGGGTTCTTGTACAGACCAAGTCTACTGCTCTGATGGTTCACAGTGTATTGACTCTGAATGTAAATGCCCTCAAGGGCTGGAATTTTTCCCTTCAATCCGCGATTGTGGTTTGAGAGTTGGGTCAAAATGTGAGGCGGAGGTCAATCAATGTGTCGAAAATTCCGAGTGTATTAATGGTGCTTGTCAATGTGTTCATGGGTAAATTACATAGTGGTAGAATATAATTTGACCTTTAAGGCAATTTCCTTATTGATAATCAATAATCAGTGGTAATAGGTACTTTCGACAAAATTTTATTTTCTTGTAAACTTTAGAAAAAAATAATTCGATTTCGATCATAAGTTTCCAAACACAAGCTTACCTTGTTAGAATTCATGAAATAAAGGGAATTTGTAATACATATTTAAAAATGATAAAATTTCTAGTTCACAAATTACAAAAAATTTAAAAGTGATCACACAAAATAAGCCAATGTGTTTATATGTGAATAGCTAAAGTATTATTATATCTATTGAGAAACTATAAAAATTAGCTTAAAGTATGTAGATGAAATTGAAATAACAGTAAAAATATTGAATTTAAAATTGAGATATTTATGAATTTTGAGCTACAAATTTTAAAAATTAGTTTAAAATATGAAAAATTATACAAATTTTTAACTTTTTAGCGAAGTATAGTGTATGAATTTGGTATTTATTTATTCAAATTTTTTAGCGAAAACTTTATTTTAAAAATCAAAATAAATTTAAATTTTTAAAATACATATATCTCAAAATTTATTAAAAATTTGAGAATTTTTAACACGAAATATGTTTATCTATATATACTATAAGATAATTTTACTTTATCTCACATTCAGTCAATAAATTTAATATTTTTGAGAAATTCACATATGTATACCCTATATATAAACAACGGGTCTAATTTGTGCGATCATCTGGACTTTTTTGTAAATCTTTTTTCATTTTAACAAATAAAATTATAATATTGCATACAAAATTATAACAAGGAAAGCAAACTTTCGTAAAATCAAGATACTCAAGATCAAGACCAAATTAATTTTTTTTCAAAGCTTACAAGAAAATGAAATTTTGTCAAAAATATTACCACTTATTATTGATTATCTAATAGGAAATAACCTAAAATATCAAATTATTTAATGATTTTGCCAATTCTTTTAATTCTTTTAAGTATTACTCATTACTAAATTCAGATAGATTAAAAGTAGCAAAGTTTTCTAAAAATATTTCTTGTAAACTTTGAGGTTCCCAAAACCGACTTACAAATGACAGTAAATTTAATTTAACCAAATTTTGGTTTCAAAAAATATCCTGATGATCGTAAATTAAGGAACGACGAAAATTAAGCATTCATACATGAACATTGTCTAGTTTAAAAAAATTTTGATTCTAAAATTTTTAATCTTTCTGAGTTTGCTTTTGTCTCAAAATCTATATTTCATATGATTAGTAACTTATACTTAACAGGTAAGTACAAGTATGTATCTTTACCCAGTAACAAGTATCAATACTCTCATTTCGTATGTAATAAAAAAATGTAAACTTTTACTTGAATTCATGTAAAAAAGCCATTTTTTACTCGAATTAATGTAAAAAAGGAACTATCATAAATTATAGTAAACGATTGCATTTTTGAAATGTAATCATTACATATAAAATGTAATCATTACATTTTAGAAATGTAATGAATACAATTTAAAAATATGATTACATTTCAAAATGTAATTGATTACATTTACTTGTGAAAGTGCCTTTTTTACATTAATTCGTGTAAGATAAATTGAGAGTGAAGAATCTATGGAGAACCAAGTACCTATTTCAAAAAAAAATGTCAAAATGTGCATGTCATAAAGTCGTTGATAAAGGATCGTTTTTTAAATGTGTAATGTGTTATAGTCGATGTTATTTTGTAAATGTTTAAAAGTCGTATAAGAATCTAGAATAAAGTAAATAACGTTCATAATTTAAATTTTAAAAAAATATTTTAGGTTTGGACCAAACTTTGATGGGTCTTGTATAAGAGGATTTTTAGAATCGTATTTACAACCATGTGCCACATATGTAAGTTTTACTGATTGCCAATTAGTGTTTGCAATTTCCCGCACCTATCTCTTTCCCGCGAGAAATGCAGGAAAAAATATTTTTCCCGCTGGAAATGCG
>JAQIXA010004608.1:0-11001 GCA_034699045.1 Nanhermannia cf. coronata Gr-Ori-00579 | reverse complement strand
ACTCATAGAATTCAGGGATCCAAGTCCACTCACTCCTAGTCCTCCACCAACACTACTACTACTATTATTAATATTATTACCACCAATCACATTATTCGTGTTTGATGATAAGGGAGCTCCAATCACTGAAGAAATCATACTTGTCCCACCAGATGAAGGTAAAACACTTCCACTACTATTATTACTAGCACTAATTATGCCGGACCCAACTGCTCCGTTGTGATTGAGATTACCCCCCATTATACTCATACCTAAGGACATGATTGATCCAAAAGGAGTTGACGTTGTATTCCCACCACCACCAGCAGACGAAGAAGAAGTAAATACTCCACCCATCATAGAATGTAGGTGTTCATTTTCTAAATGCACATGTTGCTTCTCCGATGGTACTGCCGGAAGAGGATTAGCTTGGATATTATGTTGTAAATTATGTTCTTGCTGATTTAATAATGATGAAGTATTATTATTAATAGATGAAGAAGACGATAATATGGGCGATTGATGTTGAGAAGTTGGAGAGTCAATACCGTTTTCATTGGGATAAAATGAAGTAGTTGTGGGTGACGGTAACTGTGCAGGAAGGTGATGATGTTGATTTTGATTCGGGGACGTCACCCTTTGTATTTGTTGTTGCTGCTTCTGACTTGTTGTTGATGCATTTGAAGATGGTGGGGGTGAAAAATTATTATACAAGTTCATAACAACTTCATCTTCATTCATACCCAAATCTCCACTGTCTGTTATGAGACCATTTTCATTGTTTGTAAAATTACTTAAATTGTTAGGTGAATTGTTGTTCGTCAATCTATTTCCAGAAACTTTATTATGCTGCTCTTCAGAATCTAAGTGAGCTTTAAAAAAAGAAAATAAAATAGATTTAATTATCGTTAACGAATAAGAAATATTTACTAGAACTTACAGTTGACATTATTGAGAGCATTGTGGTAATTTTGAGTTTGCGTGGGGGATGACTATATAAGAATAGAATAAAAGAATAATTAGTAAATTAAAATGACTAATCTATCTAAGCAAAAAATTGTCTTACCGAGAGAGATGAAAGGGATGAAACATGATTACTTAACCCAGAACTTGGTGATGAATTATTTGGTGTTCCAATTGTTTTAGGAGGTGTATCAGAAACTATTTTACTTGGTGAAGGACTGTGATTCAAAGGTTTCATTGCTACAGGTCTCACCAACTAATTAAAATAATCATGATTAGGTACTAGTTAAGCTTAAACTAACTATTATTTTATTGACATAAAATAACTTAAAAATCACAAACAACTTACTTTAGAGGAATCGTCCGAAGATTTTCTTCTTTTTTCAGGATCACTACTGCTATCACTGATAGGAGAAGGAGATACAGGGGCGCTTGAATTGTTCCCAGAAATTATTGAAGTTGTTGTTTCCATTACTAATTCTCCATCAGCTCCAACAGTTAGTGCCAAATTTCCTAAGGCTTGTTGCTGTAAAAGAGTAAAATAGTTTAATAAAAATTTTAAAATGAAGAACTTGAAAAAAAAATCAAACCAACCTCTTCTAATCCATCGATATCATCATATAAGAATTCGTTATCTTCAAATTCAGGTTCTTGACTTGACTATAAAGTATTTTGATTCACAATTATTAAATAGAAAGGTACAATTTTTCAAGTATACAATTAGAAATAATTTCATACCTCTAGATAGTATTCGATGTCATCTTTAATCTTTTTTACTTGACTTAAAAATTTCCTCAACTAAAATAAGGCAAAAGAAAAGAAATAGAGTAGGTATTAGTATTAGTTAACTTACATCGATTTAATAGAACTTATTTAAAAATTGGATATAAAGTAGGTTTTTGACATCTGTTCATAGTAATAAGTTTAGATAATTATTATCCTATCCTATATATATAATGATATTAAAGTTTACTTTTTTCCATTACCCAATTTCTCTCTTATAATCTTAAGTGGTTCGAAAAAATTATCAACCATAAATTGATACTAGTCAAGATAGGGTTTTCTTATCATTAAACTATAATGCTAGTTTTACGTTTGTTAGAAAAAGTTTTAAAAAAAAAATATCGAGTATTTTTTGTGTCAGTTAGCTGTATCGAGAAAAATCGAAAGATTAGGATTAGACTTATTACTTATAGTAAGCATATCAAACCTCGAAAGTTTAGTACCCCCTACTACCCTACCCTACTCTACAAAATATCCTACATAAACTAAATATAAAATTTAATCATAATCATAATACATACTGCACTGCACTGTAATAATACCTAGCTAGATAAGCGAAAAGTAAATATTAATAAATATGAACTATGAATACTTTTAGGTCCTACACTAGTCTTAAATATCTACAACTACCTACATAGTACAATCTTGCTACTTTCTTTATAAAAGGCTGAGTATTTTTTTTTTGAAAATATTAAATAGTTTTCCACTAGTACTACTAACTAAATGTGTAAAATATTATAGGGTACCTACTAGTATTATTAATCTCAAGTAGAATGAGCACCTAATACTTTTAGTCTTAGAAAATATTGACCATTAGCGTTAGTTATGAAAAGTTGAATAGATTTGGATTTGAACTTGAACTTGAACTTGGAACAAAGGAGCAATGCTCTTTTTAAGAATTTAAAATTCTATATCTTATCTGACTGACTACATAGTACATAGATATTGATATTGATTATGTTAGGTATTGATTAGGCATATGCATTGATAAACTTTATAAAATAAAAATGTCTTGGAACTTTTCAAAATAAGAAATCCCTACCTTCTATTCTCAAGATAATTCAAGTAAAATTTCAACTTACAGATATTGGATGAGAATATACGGAATTTGTGTCGACGGAGAGATTGTCGAGCATACGAAGGAGAGTTTCTAATTTGCCCATGTGGAATTTGTGTTTATCCATAAGGACTTTGAGTTCATCTAATCGATCTTGTTTATCTTTGTCTAATTTTTTCTTTTTAGCTAAAATAAAAATAAATCAAAGATTAATTAATACTAAACTAATGAATGAATAATTTTAGTTTAAAATACCAGCTAAGATTGACTCCATTTCACCTGAAAAGAGTAAAATAAATAATAATTAGCTTATGACTTATGACTAATTCAAGTAAATTGACAATAGGTTTAGTATAATATTAATAGATTATGCAAAAAGTAAAGGAATTTAGGAATAAATACTCACAGTCAAATTGATCCATTTGTAATTGCATTTGATCTATCATAGTTATTAGCCATTGATTTAGATCTTCTCTCTCTCTCGTAATGGGGTCAAGTTTTTGAGCGGCACCAAGACCTTCCTTCGAGTATCTATGAGATGATTAAACAAATAATAATATTATGTAATTTGAACCAAAATATAAATATGTATATTTCGAAAAGAATGATGAAATATCAAGAAAACTTACGCTTTTGTCTTCGTCTCTCTTTCAACGACTTTGAATCTTTCCATTTGCTACAAATAGACAATAAGATAAATAATTTTTTTTCAAAATACATGTATAAATATTTAATAAGAATAAGTTAATCTTGATCAAACTTACGGTTTCAATAAGTTTTCTGGTTTCAATAAGGGTAGACTTATCTTTGATTTCTGCAGAAGCGATCCAAGACTAAAATAATGTAATAGAATTGAAAATTTAGTATTATTTTTTCTTTTAAATAAAATATAAGATAAGTTGTTGTATGTAGTAGTCAAATTGATGGACATTTAAAAAAGAGCAAAAATCATAATATGGCAAAAAATATTGGTAAATAAAAAAATAAATCTACGGCAAAGACTATTCAAACATTACCACCTTAATTTGATCCCGAAGCCTCTGAAGCTTTTTGATCTCCTTTTTGAGATCAGTTTCGTACTTTTCCTTCTGGTTAGCATTGGTGGCATCTGTATAATCAAAATTATAAAAAATTAAACATGTACCTAGATCATTGTCCAAAGTAGATCGTTAATTAAAAATAGTTATAAAACTTACTATGAACTTTTTGCCAGATCTATAAAAGAAAAAAAGTAATTAAAAATCGATTTTAAATAATAGTACAAAGTACAGAACTTCTAGAAATTAAATCTAGTCTAATTCAGCTTTGGATAAACAAACCAAGATTTGATTCCGCTTTCACAAGTTACAAGTCAAGTGTATACATGCAAAAACGAGACCAAAATTTGGTTTTTCAACGTTTTATTATCTGAAAATAAAGTCTTTTAAATTTGTAGGTACCTACCTATTAATAATGAAATTAAAAATAAGAAATGATTATTTAACTTACGTCTTCAAATGTTTCAACCCCTTCAGTTACTTTTTTTAGGCAACGATCAATTTCACCTGAAAGAGCATGAAGACCACTATGTTTTAATCCATTTACATAAATCTCATATAATTTTTTCCTCTCTTCGTTCTCAGCCAAACGTCTGTCCCTATCCTCCTCAGTCTCTTCTCCAGGAAAAAGTCCATCATCACTTGTAGACTTCTTGGCAACTCCAACACGTTGGCTAAAACTGGTATATCTGATTTTATTTGATGAACCCTTCGGCTTCACAACAGGAATCATAGGCCCACAAGAAACCGGCATCGGAGCAATTGCTGATGATTTGATTATGGGCTTGCTTTCCTTGTCCTTTCCCTTTTTCTTGTTCGTTTTTAGTGAAGTTGTCGATGTAACTGTTGCTGATGTTGTTGCTGTTATTGTTGATGACGAGGCTGGCACAACAACATTGCCATGACCTCCGATTGAAGAACCACCCCCAATGATTGCAGATGAACTATCCCCACCACCAGAAGTTGTATAACTCGTACTATTTTTCGCTGCTAATCTCTTACCCCAAACTCCACTTGGTGTAGATGCTGTTGCTAATTTTGTTGTTATTGTTTTTGATTTATTTTTATTATTATCTGTATGTTGAGCTGAGCTACTACTCATTTCGAGTTTAAAATTAAACTCGAACAACGAAGCCCAAAGATGAATCTCTCCTTAAACTACCGCCACCCCCAACAACGTAGTACTCTTTTACATTAAAATTTGGTCACTAAATTGGCGACTTTTTATAATTTTTACCTTTTCAACAGTCTTTAATTTTCAAATTACACAAACTCAATCTACAATCAACGAAAATAAAAATAGTAATTTAAAAAAAGGTCAAGTCTCAATCTTAAGGTCAAGTCATAATGCCACCCCTCACCCCAAGGACCAAGGGGACAAAAAAGACCACTAACTATCAGAGGTTCATTTCATTTCAGGTCACAATGGTTTTCAAGAACTGGAAAAACTGAATTATGAAATGACATTATTCATTATTGTGTCTAGAGTCTAAATCAGCTGACAGCTGCTAAATGCTCATATATTGACCTCAAAATGACAAACAATTCATGTCACATTGAGGCCAAATTCTCGTTTTTCTGAACTGACATAAAGAAAAACAAGCAATATGACGCCATTTAAATTTTTACTTATAATTAATTATTATGACACTTAAGCACTCGTGCTTTTTAAGCCAAAAAGTGACTTTAAAATGACCTTAAAGGGACCCAAAATATAATTATTAATGAATCTTACCTCAATTTATACTTAAATGACCTCTTTTCAGTGTTTTTTGTCGAATAATTAGCAAATTACAATTAAAAATAAATATCGATTTTGCCATCATTTTTACATTTTTTCATTTTTTTTCTAGAACTTTTACAAAATATTTTTGCTCGCTAATTTTATAATTTGAATCTAAAATTAGGTTGAAGTTTGAAATCGGAAATATCAAAAAATAAAAAATTGAAAAAAAATTAAAAAATGTGCTTTTTTTTGCTGATTTTTTTGAGTTTTGAGTTTGAGTTAAAAAAAGTGTCAACTTTAAGGAACAAATGGACCATTTTGAACTAAATTTGGTCAATTGGCTACCTATCAACGTCAACATCAACATCATCAAAATGTGGAGGTCAAGGGGGTTTGTAATTTTTAAAGAATTTTTAGCATAACCTTTTCTATTTCTATTTCTATAAAGTGCATTATTATTATATACTTGCAATGCAATTCTTATTAGGTTACGTTATTTAAAGGTATTCATTTGGCTCTGAGAAACCAAATTTTGGCCTCAATTTTACGTTTGCTATTGGCTTGTACAACTTTGAGTTGGATTGGATTTCTCAGAGCTGAATTGTGTATATAATGTAGGTATAGGCTATTTGAACTCTACATGTAAATCGTATCAATAATCTTTATCTTGATAATAATGTAAACAATGCAATTGCAATTGTATACCAATAAAGGGCAAAAATAATAAGACATTTTGATATTTTGCAAAATTGACGATAAGCCTTTTACACTTTTTCGGGTACCTAATAATAATGGTCTTAAATTGCTTTGTTAATTACAATTGTTTCTTTATCTTTTTTATTCTTTTATTTTAGGTCTTAATGGACTATGGACAACAAGGACTTTGATTTCAATTTAGGTATGTATAATGTAAATTGACCATCCTGGACTAACATTGTATTTAACCTTTCTTTATATTTCATTTGTCAAATGACAAAATTAGTAAAGTAGAATTTCTTTATCTTAATTTGTGAATTGTAATTTTGCATTTTATTTATCTTTTATCAAGGAAAGGCTGAATTATCAAAGGCATTTATCATTCATGGAAAATATTGATTTGATGTTTAATGTTGACGTTAAAATTTTAATGGCAAATTGGTAAGTTAAATTTTTAATAAGCTTATTTATGTATGATTTAATCAATAACCAATTTGAAATTTAGTTATTGTGAATTGTATGGTGCCTATCTAGGTATGTTTAGTCGTTAGGTAGTCTAGTTAATATTTTTTTACGCTTTATATTACGAGAACTAAATTTTTTTATATTTTACTTTAGGCCTTTATGTTTGACCTTAAATTAGTAGTTAGTTTAGTTTAGTAGGTATAGAGTGTAGATTCTAGGAAAGGAATATGGTTAGTAGAATACCTAGGATAGTTTTATATTGATTCTGTTTGTCAATTAAATTTTGCAAAATTGGTATACAATTGCAATTTTAGTAATAAGATTATCAGAAAATATAGTTGATGGAACTACATACTTTTAAGTAACTTTAACTTGTATATTTACTGAAAAAGGCACATTTTATGAAAAAGTACCAATATTAATTGGCATTTTGATGTTAGTTGTCCCCATATTTGACATTCGACTAGTATCTATTTTTTAGATTTTTTAACGGATTTTTTTAGATTTTTCAGATTTACTGTAAGTTTGTAAGCTTGAATATGAAAATTTTAGTAGATATTTTAATTTAAACACATTGTAGTAGTAAGAGAGAGAGATTGAGATTCTTTTTGATTCGATTCTTCTTTTTTTATGCGACAAAATTAGATGATTATCTTTCTTTTCTTTGTTCTTTTTTTGGTGCAAATGTTTGAAATCATTTAAAAGTTTGTTAACCTCTTATGTTAAATATTGATGTTGAAGCTTTGGATGGATCGAGGATTTGATTTTTGTTTACAAAAATATCTTAATGATAAGACATTTAATGTTTTAATGTTTTTTTCCGTTGCAGCCTTTTTTTCTTTTTGCTTTTTTGATGATGATTGAAGAGAAAGAGGAGGATAAGGAGAGAGACTTTTGACGACGTACTTTTTTCTGGAGATAAAATGTAAAACCACAATTATTTTAAGAACAATTAAATTTACTTACCCTGTAATTTTCTAGTCGCTGCCATCGCTATGGCCAAGGAAAATAAATCCGATTCTGAAGTTGATGCATAGTCATGTAAAAAAACAAAATATTCTTTCCAAGTTTTCCAATTAGACGAAGAATAATTTTGATCCTTTTTTGAATAGGTAGTTGAGGTTGAGGGCTCGTTTGAATATCGATGTTGACCTTATTGTAAAATGCTCGTCGACCTTTGGCTGTTGGAGATCTAAACAACCCTTTCACCTTTCCCTTACGAGCTCCTCAAAGAACCGAAAAATAATTCAAAAAAATAGTCGTCCTCAGTATATTTTACTTCACGGTCAAGATGGCTTCTGCTTACTACTGTTATTCGAGAATACATATAAAATATATATAAATCCTGCTGGCTGGTGGTGTGTAAGCTCTGTGTACGAACTGAGAAATATACGAGAGCTAGCAACTAACATACATAAATACATAGGACGAGAAAGAGATAGTATTATGTTGGTAAGTCTGTATTTTTTGTACTACTACCTTATAAAATACCTAGTACCTATCGTATAGAGCATTCATACAATATATAAATTTTTATCATCAAGTTTTACACTGCTGAAATACATAGAAATAGAAATATCTGCGTTTCTGAGTTTTTGTGGTGCTCAGAAGAGTTGTTCCTTTTTTGAGACACGAGTAGAATGGTGCCTAGCGACGACACAAATCCTATGAATGTTACCCAGAGAGTTCTCCTAACTCCTAGGGACGTTAGTGTATGTTGGGAGCAAAGCAATACACATAAAAGCAACTCTCATGTTGTTTGGTGCAAAATAATCAAATAGAACTCTCTGTATATACCTCTATTATGAATTCTGAAAAAAATACTACGACATAAAAATTCTCCCAATTCTCGATGCTTATAGGATAGAACAAAAATCCCGCATTAATATGTTTACTT
Organism: Nanhermannia cf. coronata Gr-Ori-00579; assembly: GCA_034699045.1. NCBI lineage: Eukaryota > Metazoa > Arthropoda > Arachnida > Sarcoptiformes > Nanhermanniidae > Nanhermannia > Nanhermannia cf. coronata Gr-Ori-00579. The sequence goes on along the minus strand of JAQIXA010004608.1, from coordinate 2,398 downwards.
ACCTGAGAATTGAGAATGAGAATGAGAACGTCACATTTAATTGATTTTTATCCTTTTTCACCTTAAAAATATACTAATAAGTTTGTACTTCTATAAGTAGGTACTTAGATAGTAACATAGATAGTTTCATCAGACAGTAGAGAGTGTTTTATTTGTACCTAGTCTAGTCTGGAAGGATTTGTTGTTTGATAAGAATTTTAGAATTGATTTTTTTGATGTTTACTGAGCTAGGTTTAGAATGATTCCATTTGAATACTTGATAAGATCATAATAATAATTTTAAATTTTTACTTTACCTTACCTTACCTTGTACTCTTTGCTAGAATTAGAATAATCTTTTTAAAAGCATTTTCTATCTCTAATTCGACCGAAATAGAAATTATACTAAAAAGGTAACGACGAAGAAGATAGATGAACTCGCCTATCTTTTTTAGTTGTTGCGTGCGACTCTTTAAAAATATTATATTATACTTAAACCTACCTACCTAAGGTAGGTACTTACCTATTTTTTATTCTCTGAGCTATTAAATTTATTTGGCAATACATGACAAAGTTAGCCGACTAGGTACATGTGAAAATTGAAATGCCATTTCTGAGAAGTATGGAATTTTTTCATGTTTATATATTTAATTCTCCACTAATAAGATTTGTTTTCTTTCAATATGGAATGGATTCATTTGAAATCTGAATAAGAACAAAACAAAAAAAATTCAACAAGTTTTTATTACTGATGGAACAATATCTTTTTAAAGTCATCTTAAATGTCAAATGTCATCCAGATCCAGCTATTCCTCTTCTTATCGGAAATTTTTTATTATATTTGCATTCCTGTGAAAATGTCTTTGAATGATGAGTTCCAAAAGTTGAAATCTTTGTCACTATCATTATGAGAGTTATGAGGTAAGTAAATTAAATATTTCTCTTTTTTTGTATGTAATGTAAGTAGGTATATATTATATTTAATTTTTAATGGAAAATACATAAAACTTATAAATAACTCGTTTATTTACAGATTGGAGATTAACCTGAAAGGATAAATTAACTTCGAAAATGTAGCACCACCAAGACCACCAAAAGGAAAGAAATCAAGTCATGAGCCTATTCTTCCCTATTTTTGAGCCACAATTTCGAATATTATATTACCAGCCATCTCAAGAGATTTATTTGGGTGCAATTCTTATGTTTGCTTTGACCCTCTGGTCAAATTTATTAGTTTGGCTTCATTCGACTGTGATTCATTGGCTAGAAAATTTGGAAGCTGAAGAACATTTCTTGTCAAATGCATCTGAAGAGGATATAATTGCATGGTTTCAAAATGAATCTGACTATGAATATGATCTTGATGAAAATGATGATGATGATGACGATGATGATGAAGAAGACTGAAAATAGAATGAAAGAAAAGTTTAAGACAATCAATTGAAACTTTACCTACCTACCTGACCTTGTAAGTAAAAATACTACTAGGTTTAACTTATAATCCGAGTGCAACTAATTTTAATTCTATTTTCACTTTTTAAATTACAGAAATCAATTGAGGACGAGTTCAATTCAAGATATTTATTGTGTTCAAACCAAAATCCAAGTCATAATTTATAATTTAATTACGTACCTACCTATTTCTAGTCAAACAACTATAAAATAGTAGACATTGATATCTGCAAAATATTTCATATCAAAGAGAAAGAGTATTGCCCAGAATCTAAAATACAACTAAAACTACGATAAATGCACATTATTAATATTATGTAGGTACTTATTTATAATTAATAAGTGTAAGCAATTAAAATCTTACATTAAGTCAAATCAAATATGAGATTATGATTATGAAACTACCTGTATAAAAAAATGCAAGTATGTACTTTGTATTTAATTAATGATAATACTATTATAGGTAAATTATAATAAAATCAAAAATTCATTTTTTACTAAAAAAAAATATATACTACCTATGTAATGTACCGTACCAATAATGTACATATGTTAGGTATTTGTTTTTATATTAGGTATGTACTATGTACCTACTTTTTTCTAATATTATTCAACTGCTCGCTCCGCTGATTAAGATATTGATATATTAATTATCTTGGCTGTGTTAAACTGTATTAGAATTAGAAATTAGAGTCAGAAATAAATAGGCATTAATTGTAGGTACGGTACGGTTTTAACTTAACTAAAAGGAAAACTTAACTAATCTCAAGTTTAAAGATTTTGGATTATTTAATGTAGCATTTAATGTAATGCTGCATATCATAATGCTTTTAATGCTGCATATCATAATGTAATAATGTAGTAGGCTTCCATGCCTTAAGATCTAAGAGTAAGTAAAAAAGGTATACTACTAAAAAGGTCTAACTAAAAAGATCTAATGCTAATAAGGTCTAATGCTAAAAAGATC
>JAQIXA010004607.1:0-11003 GCA_034699045.1 Nanhermannia cf. coronata Gr-Ori-00579 | reverse complement strand
AGTAATTATCACCGACTGGTAACAATTTACTACCAAATCATAATAAATTATCACCGACTGGTAGTAAATTGCTACCAATCGGTGATAATTACTACCAAATTTTGACAAAAAAATATCACCATTTTGGTGGGATTATATAATTTCACCAGCTCCGGTAGTAAAAAATCATCACCAATTTTTCTCAGTGTATGCTTGAACTTGAACTGAGAATCTTGATCTTAAATTTCTGTAAGAAGCATTTATTCTTACCTAAAAATAAATCTCCCTTTTTTCAAACCTCATGTTGCTATTCCTTTGCGTGATTCTAAAGAGTTTTTGTATCGTGGACTGCATATTTTTCTATAGAACTAATAAAAATCTAAAAATATCTCATAAAAATCTTTCTTTGGTAGATAGTAGGTACTTGAAAAAGATAAAGATTGGGCATTTTTTTGTAAAACATGCTATTATTAAATTTTTGAGAGCCTTAAGGGTCCTCAAGTTTAAATGGTAAAATTAGGATGAACATAGGCGTGAATATAACTTGGTGGTCTTTAAAGTAATTTATGTTTATTCATAGAGACTTTTTTATGAGATATTAGGGTTTATCGTATAATTAATTTAGATTTTAAAAGTTCGTAAACTGATTATCTAATCGTAGATCGTAAGTACAGTATCTTTATATCTACATATGTATATACTTATAAACAACCCAACTACAAAATATCTTTAAAATTGTAAAATTTCAACTTATTGTATCAATGTAAATCAATGTATACTTTTTAATGGGCCACCCGATATTAAAAATAGATATTCAAAAATGATGTTCAAATAAGGTAATTTTGAGATACTCTAACTTTAAACTTCAAGATCATAGTAAGAAATACAGATACTGATTGTATGGTTACATTTGATGTTTAATGGGTGTCTAAATAGATGGATGAGCTTCGGTTGAACAAGTCTCGAGGTCAGAAAAGGCCTTTGTAATCAAATGACAGGCTCCTCATCTATTTCAAAACAAATCCAACCTTTTATTTTAACACCTTTTGAACCAAAATAAAGTAAGAAATATTATCAAGTCTCATATGTAGGTACAGTACTCGTACATTTGGAATCTAGATTAGAAAAGCTTAGATATTAAGTAGTGCTTATAAAAAAACCCCCAAACACCTATTAAAAATGAAAAATTACACATTTTCTGGATATTTTTTGTACAAAAGAACCATAATAATGACGATTATATATCTATACATAATTTTTACCCCAAATATCGAATAGCTTTGACTTAATTGGAGCTAAATAATTTTAAAAATTAAAAGCATAATCATTGTTATAAATTGATTTAGGTTTATACTGTAAATTCTGTGATAAAATTCAGAACATTGTACCTAATTAGAATTAGGCATTTGGATTATCTTTGAATGAAATGAAGCCAGTAATCTCAAATTGAGATCTCAATAATGCCTTTATTCTCTACATTCAAGTACTAGATACTGATAGTACTCGTAGTTTTAAATAAGTGTAAATTTCAAGCTCTTTTATGACTTTGCTAGATTGTATACCTACTATTTAGTATCTACTTGTACTACATAGTATCCATTGAAAAATTAAATCTAAAGAATTTATTATACTGAGATGTGAGTACCGTTCTCCAGTAACAAAAAGCTGAATAACAAATTTTGAACAGACGGACATAATAAATTAAGGTCATTTATGTTGTTGGCTTTCTCCTTCTGTTCGACCTACCGATACAAAAATACAGAGCCGACTACTTCGAGTAGTCGAAATTTTAAAATTAAATCTAAACACAGAAGTCCTAACATAAATGAATTTATACAAGCCCTTAGGTAGGTATACAAAATTAGAACCAGTTTACCTATAGGTACAATCTATTAACAAAAGTTGGTAAATTTTTGAATCAACATAATTTAACTATTCCGTTATTACTCTAAATACAAATTCATTAAGAAATGCTTTCTTTTTCCAAGTTCAATGAATAAATTAGTGTTCCTACCCCTACCTACATTATGTAATTTGTATGATTCTCTGTTAAATTGTCAAAATCAAAAAGGTTAAAACAAAATACCTATCTTTACCTTTAGCATATTTTGATTAATTCAAATAGTATTTCAAGTAGTTTGAATAGGCATATCAAGATAAATGGATATTTAATGATAAGTATTAAAAACTCTTAAAATTTTGATTCTCTTCACCCAGATATCTACTTGACAAAATAGTATCAATTATTACCCTGATATTTTAATATTTGTCTAGATGATTTCGACCTAAACCTATTTTTGGAAATAAATGAGACATTTTTCATTGATTTGTGTTCTTCCGAAGTACCCTCCTCTTCCTTTGTTTTAATAAACTCGTCATATATTATCCAGGAAAGATTCAAAATAGATTACCACCTGTTCATTACTCATTACCAAAATTCTAAATAGCTACTCGTACCTACTACTGATATAATACAATCATAGTACCCTACCTACAAGTTTTAATTTTGATAAACTAGTATTAATTCAATACTTTCAAAATCCAGTTGTACTGTACCTTGTAAATAGAATCTTTTACTGTCTTTTACTGGTATGCTCAAGACCTAATTTAGACACAAAAACTCAAAAAGTAGATTTTTAGATGCATTTTTACGTTTTTTATAGCTTGGCCATAGTTAGACCACTCATATAAGGCCATGGGTGTATAAAAAAACATCCTGAAAGTATGCATTTCCCATTACAAGTTACACCTTTATTGTTCTTGATCCTTTTTTAAAAATAATCGTGCTCTCAATATGATTTATATTCGATCCAGATAAAATTTATTGCTCTATTTCGAATTTCGATCGGATTTGTTTTTTTATATTTGTTTAAAACCCTGAGCTAATATGGGGTTTACAAAATTTAAGGACCCTATTAAACTCTGAAATTGATAGACAAGTAACATATTAGCTTTTCTTTAAAATTTAAGTCATGATATTTATGTACATTTATCTATTAGTTTCCCATAATAGTGTACAAATAAGGGTATTGTATCCCTTGGGATTTGTGTATTAGGTTAGGGTATAAAAGGCAGTTTAAATTTAAATTGAAGCTCTACATGAGATATAAAAAAGGCATAAAAAAAGAAGTACCTAACACTTCTTTTCTACATTTTTTTTTGAGTGACAGGAAATCAGTTTACTTACAGATATTTCGAATTATTTCAAATTGTAATAGTATTTTCCAGCTTAAAATTCCCAACTCGTTTTTTCAAAAATTCTTATCTTGTGAGAACACAAAACCTTCACCTATATTCAATTCTAAACTGTCCATTTTCTACTAGAAACTACGAGTATTCATAAAAAACAAGTTTCAAATTTTAAATTCTTCCAGGATAATTTGAATTCTTAGACCTAATCACTTAATCTATGTAGGTCAATAGGTACTGGTCAAATTGTAGTTAAATTTAATTAAAGACTTGAGTTTTAAGACTTAAGTAAGTTGTTACCCCATCAGATAATAGATAATTTAAGGTTTCTATTATATAATCGTAATTTGTAATACATACCTAGGTAGATTGATCAAAATATTTGAAGATTTTGATCTGGACATTAAAAATAGATCTCAATTTTTTAGATCTTGTGAGGGATTATGTAATGCAAGAGAAATAGTGAAGCTCAGCTTGACCTTAAAAGTAAACGCCCAGCAATTTCTTCAAAACCCGAAGAAATGCTAATGAGACTTCATAAGCTTAAAATATTATTCAAAATACTGTATTATCGATAATACCATACCTATATTGAGAATATGCCCTTCAAAAGTACCATAAAATTCATTATATTAGGTACTTTTTTAGGTAGCTTAAGGTACTATAGTACATTAACCAAAACCAGTCAAACATCAATATTAAATTTGTATCTATAGTCTCTTTTAAAAGTACCTTACTATATACTAGAGTTCTACTTACCTTGAATACAATACAATGAAGATTTTAAATTTTTTTATAAGTAGGTACCTAACCTAAGTGTATGAATTTTTTTCTACTTTTTGAGTAAAACAAGGCGCCAATAAACATTAAAAAAATTAATTCCCCATAAAATTGTGCATAAGTTCGGCAGTATGATCTCATGCTGTGTCTAATACTTATTGTAGATTATAAGTTGTAGTATGTTGAGTCATATTATTAGTTATTAGGTACTTTTTACCAAAATTTGAAATTTTTATTTTCATAAGAAATAGAAACTTATTATTGCATGCTACCAAATATAACTTTGACCACTACATGCATGCATAAGTAAATGGATCAATATTTCAATTACTTTTATGCCAATAAAACTGTCTAGTTATTATTTTATTTTGCATTCAGATTTAGGAGTAAGGCACACTTTTTTAACGCATTATTAAACCTTACATTTAGGAAATTTGAGGAAAAATAAATTGATTAGTTATCTCAATTGCTATAAGAAATGCATGTTCAATTTTTTCAATTTGACGAAATTTTAAAGGTAAGTAGACTAGGTACTCGTAGTTTTGAAAGGCTAAAGTTGTCATCTGAATTTCAGGAAATGTTTTCAATATGTATTTCAATATTTACCCAAGTTACTTTGTTGTAGTGTGTAAGTATTAGTATAGCTATACAAGTTGGTACTCTGAAACTTAAATTACAATTATATATTACATGATATTTTGTACAAAAGGTACCCCATATTGTGTATTACAACCTGCAAAAAGTACCTAGGTGAGGTCAAAACATTTGAAATAATCGTTAAAGCAATAAAAACAGCAACCAAACAAGTACACCTATTGTTTTATGATATTTTTCAAAAATTTAAATTCAAATAAAGAACATGTTTCGAACCTCAAATAAGAGCTTATGCACTTACTTAATGGTTTATTTGTAATAATAAAAATGTCTAAATTATTTCAATTTCAGTCTAGAGTCCTTAGTTTGTGTGCAGATATAAGTACCACTGTAATACTGTATCTATATTGTACAATATGACATGTTATTGTAATCATTAAAAATATTTTCAACTTTTATAATCATTTCAATTAAGCTCATGTTAATGTTGTATAAGACCACCCAAATCCGTATTTCAAGTTTTAAGCTAGATTTAAAAATGTTGAGAAAATAAGAAGAAAACTTTAATAAAGTAATTTAAATCTGTGTTTTGTGTATGTTTTATTCGAATGCCTAGAAATGGAGCATTTCGTTCATTTCAAGAATCCAAAAAAGGATCTTATGGGGTGTATTTGACTTTACTTCTTCAATTGAATTCAATTTAAAATCCTCACGTGTCGCACCTATTATAGATAAATTTATCAGATCAGATCACAAACCTACAATTAAGTGCACTATTTACTATAAAATATATCATTATACCTTAGGTATAGTATAAGGTATGCAAAGTTGTACTTTTTTTACTGATGTACTTTTTACAACTATCAGTAGAGTATATATATAGGTAGAAAATCATCAATTCAAATTCATCAGGGTGTTTTTCACTTTAAGTCTGCGAATAAATTCACATTTATTTTATTGTCGACATTGGCCAAAGGTATGCTATAAATAATCCTCTGCTGAATTCTGATTCTGAATTTCATATCAAGATCGAAATAAATCTTGAGCCCTCGAGATCAAATATTTTGATAATAATAAATACGAAACAGATTAGGTTTCAAATACATCATAATCTTACGGCTATGATTATGATGGATTTTAAAGGATATTTAAGGCTATGTTTATAATTTATAGAACACTTGGACACTTGGACACTTGGAAAAATTCAAAGTCAAGGTTTGGCAAAGAGAAAATAAATCTTTATATTAGAAATTCGAATCAATTTTTGTAAAATAAAATTGATTTTGGAATCTAAAATTTAAAAAAAATCGAAAAAATTGATCTATCCGTAATAGAATTGGCCATTTGCAGAATCATATTTTCGATTTTACTCAAATTTTTCGATTTTAGACATTTTGCCATTGAACCAGGCTAGAGGAAACGAAATATCTATGCAGGATTATGATGAATTTAAAAATATTTATACACACATTTTGACGTGAAATAGGAAAGGTAAGATAATATATTACCTCTAGGTCTCAAAGGTTAATTGCTCATATATCTGTGATATAACCCAACATTGTTTCTTCATGTGCTCAATCTAAATCTAAATGGATGGGTGAAAGCAATATAAATTGTTGTATATGGACTTTTGAACAAAAAAAACTGAAAATAAAGCACAAATCCGCTTGTAGTACTATAGTAGGTATTACATTTGTGTATTAATTACCAGCTTAAAGGCAATTACCAACACCTAATGCACATTTTCATATACATGTAACTACCTACGAGTACAATAAGAATAGAATTCCAGTTTTAAAGTTTCAATCTGTTGAAGTTTACTCGTACGTTGGATTTGAATTTGATGAGGCTTAGGATCCTAAGTATCTATATAGATACTTGTGCTTGTATGAACATTGAATTATATGACTATAAGTTGAAGTATAGAAACAGGGTGAGAATTTACAAGGCTATTTTTCCTATCACTTGGAATGAAAGACAAAAAAATATCGTCAATATACTCGGGTAATTCAAATTTCGAATACAAATACCATTGCCTTTTAGAGGATTAGCCAAGATTCATGTTCTTCGACTTTTTAGCTTTATACTTGTACTAGATTGTACTACTACTTGATCTTAACGATTTATCTCATTTATAAGATAATATGTAAGACCTTTTAAAACCATGAAAAAATTGGGATTACAACCTCAAAGACTCCTCGACTGAAACTCGAAGAATGGATAACAAGTTGTGTTGTCGATTTTGAACTTTTTTTTACCTTGTTCCACCTTACATTGACTTTTGCTACTGAATTTTCCATCTAATTTGCATTTTTTTAAATGGACCAAGTCCAAATTGAGACTGGATAACCCTTATGCCTACATATTTGTTTGTTAATTTTTGAGTATTCTAAGGCACGTGTTGAAATCTACAAAATTTTATTTTGGCCTTAAGGCTAAGGCTACTTATAAGCATGTACTGCACTGCATAGGCATTAGGTATAAGGTAGTGACTTAAGTCGTCATTTTCCATAAACTTTTGAGTTTTGTGCCCTTCTAAGGCTCTGTGAAATTATTTGAGAATGCAAAAAAAACTCTTTGAGGCATAAAAAATAAATTACCAAAAGAAATCTTGTACTTACCCAGTAAGTGTATACTAAAGTGTACCCTAATGTAAATGTATGCACATGATTTGTTGAAAAAACACACAAGATTAGATTAGATAACATTCTTAATACTCATTTAAAATTTCATCCATGTTTTTACAATTTGATAGAATCATATTCAAATATTTTCACTTTTAAATGGACATTTTATATTTGAGAATGAGAATTGGAATATGATATTGAGGGTCTAGTAACTAGTATAAAAGGGTGCATTTGGAGACCCTTAAATTTATCAACATATTAAATTTTTGATCCTGCAGTAAATCAAAATAAGGGGTGTAATTGTAACTTCAGCAAATTAAAAGTACCCCTAATTCAAAAATAGTGTTGATATCCGTATTTTTGATTTTTAGAAATTTTTAGAATTTTTTGGTAATTTTTTAGGAATTGACCCTTTTTTACCAGCTATATCACCTGCCTCTATCACGAGTGGTTTTTAAGACCTTATCTTACATTTACATGAAAATACAAGTGTAAGTGGGTAGTAGTAGAAACACTTTGAAATTTTAAATTCCTCTGGATATAACCAGTTCAAATATGAAATGTGATATTTGTATTTAAGCGTGTAAAACTTTTAGTTCTCTAATAGTAAGTAACATACAAAGTTCTTTAAGTGAGACAAAAAAATGTTTTGAAAGTAGATTTGTCAATTTTGCTAATCCTTTCTGTTTCTGATGAGTCTTTTATGATTTTCAATCAAGTTTGACTTGACCTGCAAAATATTCAGAGATGATTATTAGAAAAGGTGAGATGTGAACATTAAATTCACTCCACCCTATAATAAAGAGTAGGTGTTTAAAACTCTTAAAGGTGAATAAGAATTGAGGGATTTGCCTTCTATTGTTTTTATTCAAGTTTTTGAGAATAATTGTATTTGATTAAGACAAAGAACGAGCGTGAGATTTTGGAGAAAATGTAGCAAAAAAAACTGTAAACTTGGAATAAAACTAATTGGGAACTATCAATATGAGGAATTTTTCAAAATATGTACGAGTAGATGAAATATTGCTGGATTATTTGTATGTGTATGTACCTACATTATGTAAAATTAGCCCTATCTATTTGGCAAGCTAACAAATTATGCGTTTTGTTTTTGTTTTTGTTTTGAGTTGTGACATGATATAGAAAAGGCTGGGGAAATGTAAATAATCGGACATGAAAAATGAGGTGCATTATTAAAACTTGATCTTGAAACTTGTAGCATGATTCTAGACTATTTATCCTTAGTTAGGATTAAAGGTCAGATATTTATAAGCTAAAATTAAAAAATATCAGGTTCTAGTACCTATTTATCTAGGATTATCCGTATATGTAATGTACTTACTAATAATACTTATCTACGAGTACCCTACTATTACAGATATTGTAATATATAGTAAAAATTTGAAATTTTTGTATATTTTGGAATTCAAATTTACCTATAGGTATTTGAATGAACTTGGAAACATTTTATTTAGGTTTGTAAATTCTCAAAATCACCTTGATAATGGACCTAAATCATATTGTAAAAAAACCCCATAATTATCTGAATATAACAGATAGCTTTAGTCTAAGCTAGCTAATTATAATTCATCAAATTCTAAGCAATTTTTGACGACTTGAAAAGTACTATGAGTCATTTACCACCAAAAAATAGTTTTTCTAATGGTTTTACCGCTTTCTTAGATTTCCTATTGTTTTATCTATACTATAGGGTACTTGTTCTCTAGCATTCAAGCCTAATTTATTAGATCAATTAATCTATTCTTAATGAATTTCTCGTCCCCTTCTCATTCTATGTAGTAGTAGTAGGTACTGACTACTGGTACATCTGCATACAGATGGAAATGTAGAAATGTTGAAATTCTTTAAATTTAAATGAAAAGTAGTTTTGCACAAGGAAATGTAAAACTTTTGTTGAGGGGAAAAAATGCAAACTCTGTGAGATTTTAAAACTTAACCAGAACCAGAAGCAGACTTAAGGACCCTAGTCATAGTGCTTATAGTAAAGGATCCGCTTAAGAAATTGCGTGTTCCGAGATGGTATGGAAATTTGCAATCCTAGCCTTAATTAGTTTCTCCATGATTTATTTAGAAAAGCTGTGCTTTCCTTGTCTACTGGTCTACTACTGTGACTATATACTGGGTCGCTGATTTGCCTTTTTGCTCATAAAATTCCACAAAGATCATAAATTACGAAGAGAATACTCTCAGTCGAAACTGCTAATTGTTCTCAGCACTTATAATAAAATATTTATGCTTTCGCAAATACTTAAATTTGCACTTGCACCACTATTAGTAGTACAGCCTTGTAAATTTTTATCAGCATGCTAATGTCAAAGATTAGAATACATTAACGATGTGCTGAAATTATCCTGTATCTTTAAAATATTGATATTACTTTCCAATATATGTAACAAAATTAGAAATTTTCTTGAAATTGTATGAAATTTCATATCTTAAATATTTAGGTCCTTCAATTTCGAACTCGAGGTTAAGTAAACTTTAACCTGTAGAATTCAAAATATGTTCAATATCCTAAATTTGAAAAATACAAGTTGAAATTACAACAGTTTTTTAAGCATTATGCTGGTCATTTACAAGAATCGAATTGAAGCCGACAATTCTAAATCTACTACCATATTGGGGTTTGAAGAAGCTGAGAAACGAAAGAAAATTTGCACGAATCACTTTATATTACTACTTTTTTATGACTTTTTTGAGAAACAACAAGTATAGTACTTGACTGCAATGCAGACTTGAATGCATCATATAGTAAGTACTTATAGTAGTAAGTACATAAAGCACATTTAAAACTCATTATTTTTACAAATACTGTAGAAAATATCTGTAGTACTCGTAAAATCCAAGATTTATTAAATGCAATGAGTTATGACCTGCCCTGACCATTTATAGGTGTAGGTGAAATCTCAGATTTGACAATACAGTCAACAATTCGTTTAATCTCATTGGTTTTGCTTTTCGCTCATTTGATTTATACTTGTACTTGTACTGATATAATATTCGTCCAGAAATTCAAATCAAAACTGAACAAATACCAAAAACAAACTATAGTCTTATTGTTAATCTTTTTGTCAACTTTGAAATTGGACTAAAACCGAGGTCAGATTAAGAATTTCTAACTAAAGTTTATCAAGTTTCACAAGTTCAATTCAATGCTTGAATATAAAATAAATGCTTAATGCCCTACTTACTTGAATTACCTAATACAGAATATAGTTTGTAAACTTAATTTCAAGTTGACATTTATTGCCTGGACACCTCCTTATCCCTTACTACCCATGAATAGGAAAACTTTTAGTGAAATAGAATGCAGTTTCTTGTGGTCCTTTGACTTTTGAGTAAAAATATTTTGTAAAAATCTTTTGTAAAAAGTTAACTAATCGCTATAACCTTGATATGATAAGAAATAATGAATGTTTAATCAAAATCCGTATCTATTTATGTATAAAGTTTAGAACAATAGTTTATGAATTACTACGAGTATGATATTATTGTAGGGTGCCCTTTTAAACATCAAGGACACACTTAGAAAACTTTTTTTAAGCTTTGATTACGTTCCCTTTCCTGTCCTCAGATGCCTATGAAATCTCCTCGGAATTCTGCTAACTCTCTTACTTTTCCAAATATTTCTAACAAAAATTTCAATTTATCTAGACTATTTTCAATTTATCTACCTAATATTTTTCAAGTGTAACTGTTTTTCCCTTATATGACGGGGTTTTTTCACAGTTATCACATCACTTTTCTATTTTGTATTAGTTTTCTTTTGGTTTTTATACAATATTTTTGTTCCTTTTTTAAATTCCTTTAATC
>JAQIXA010004606.1:0-11006 GCA_034699045.1 Nanhermannia cf. coronata Gr-Ori-00579 | reverse complement strand
TTTTTAATGTCATTTTTCTTTGATTTTACGGGTATTTGATAGAGACATTTAAGAGATTTTTTTGGCGTTTTTAGAGACATTTTAAGAGATTTTTTAGAGGTTTTAAGAGATTTTTTTCCGGTCTTTGGTCATTTGTATTCACATGTATATAGATATTTGCATGTACCTATACACGTACGTAAAAAAATTATTAAATCTTTTAGTATGGGTCTACTTTTGAATCTTATTTAATTTAATGGTTATTTTTAGATAAACTCGTAAATTATCAAACATGATCCAAAGTTTAATAGCCTGGTACCAGCTAACTGAAAAATTAAATTAAAATAGGAACGATCTACTTAATCAACCTATCTACACGTTGGGTACTTATCTTTAGTAATTTGCGACATTTGATATGCCTGAATTTATTAATCTAAATATGATTTATTTTTTTGAAATTTTTCCTCATATTAAGTACCTGTGCATATAAATGAGTACAAATATTTGAGATTGATTATGTATAGGTATTAAAACCTTTTTTTAAATTGGTTTTTTTAAAACCTTTCCTAAGTACCCTACTTATGAGGAAGAAAAGAAAAATATTTCAATTCTTAGGAATTTGAGCCCTTAAAGGTATCTATATAAGGATTGTATTGTAAGTACCTATGCTTCGATGTTATTAAGGTATCTACTCGTAGTAGTAAAGTAGTAATATGATGCTTATGCTTATGTGTATCAGTTGAAGAATTAAAGGGGTTCAATAGAATCGATATTGAGTCTGGGTTTGTCAAGGTCAGCTCAGGTTGTTGAATTCTATAAAAAATGATAAAAGGTTTCATTTCAATCTATCAGATTATTTTATTATATAAGTGTGTTACACATATTTTGATATTGATATACCTTATACAAACTTTATATGTTATGTAAGTGCTATTTAATACTAGTTCAAGTACTTGTTTGTATACCTACTTATTCTTACCACAAACCAAATGGTATAACTATGTATCTGCATATGAGGCATTTATCTAGTTAATGTATCTAAATACATATTATGTAGGACGGACAATGTATTATTTAAGTTTGAAAACCACTGGCCTCTAGCTCTTTTAAACATTTTTTATACTATATACATTTCTATATTCTATATTATCCTTTATACATTGTTTATAATACTAATGTAGCAGTGGTAGTAAAACTTGAAAATTTACTTGCATGCAAGGCAAGATGATCGAAATTTATCGGTTCTTTTTTAGAGTATACTGACTTATTAAGAGGGTCTTCTCCAAATTCTCAACTCACAGTGGCACTTAATTCAGGCATTAATTGAGAATTCAGGTATTGTGTTGAAAAATTAGAATTTAAAAATATAAAGGTACTTATACAGTACAATTGTAGGTACATATCAGTATTCTAATAGATAGTAGCTACCAGTATTTAAGAACCCTATTGGGACTCAGACACTTGAGAATACATTATAGAAGCCTCAAAGATTGACAAATTGATTGTCACGAAGAACAAGTTGGGTAAAGAGGAATTCTTGATTAAATACTAATTTTTTCGCCAATTTCTTGACTTGAGTCCAAATCATTGATTTTGACGACGATTGATTTTCCATAGTATATACTTACATATATACTAAAGATAAGAATAATATAGGTAGATACTACTACGAGAAGTGCTCGGTATACCTTACACCTTAAGGAATACTGTATGTGGGGTGCGGCGATGAGTTGATTGAGGAAAGAAGTATATTTTTCGCAAGAATATCAAAGCTTAAATTGACTGTAAAGGGAAGAAATCAAGAATTACCCAAACATATTAGTAGTACTTACTTTTAGTAGATTTTGGGATCTGCAAGTAAAGTAGATAGACAACAATAAATACACAGAGCAGAGTCAAATGAAATGATGTTCTACAATAAATGTATATGTATCCGAGTCTCATCATCCTCAGCAGAGATCAGCGAATATCCACATTCATACATACTCCACATATTTCCCCTTTCAAGAAGTATACTCCCAATACCAATACCTTAGTACCACCAGTAGGTAAATACACAATGCATTAAATAGGAATAGGAGATTATAGGTACTAGAGAAGTAGTAGTGGATTACGGTGGATTATTGCCTAAGGCCGGGCTCGCACCTGACCAGGAAGGCTTGGTAAGTAAGAACAAGAGCCAGAGTCAGAGCCAAAGTCAGAGCAGTCAGATCTTTGCATTGCCCCCTTACACAACAAAACAACAATCACCATCAACTTTATTCGAATTATTTCTCATTTTATTCTACCATTTATCTCGACTCAACTGCCCGAGACTCGTTATTCTTCCTCCTCCTCTTCGACTCGACTATTGTCATCTTGTTCTGTGCTCCTCTGATCTACCAAATATCAAAGACCAGCTTAACCTTATACCAAACATTAAATAAACCTGTGAACTCAAACTAAGTTTACACATTAGTTCAATAAAAACTAAGTGCTCAAGTCCTCAAGTTCAAGTACCCCAAGATACCTTTCAGCAGAATCCTTTTGATACCTGCAATTATTTAACGAGTGATCACTTGTACCACTTGTAGAAGTTGGAAGGGTCATGATGCTGCCCTCACACTTATTCTCTTTGATTGTGGCAATATCTGCCTTATACCCAGTTGTAAGAGCTCAGTTTGATGATACCATCACTTCATGTACTGAAGATCAAGCTTCATTCGAGCTGGTAACCGGCTGGATGTTCTCGGCACCTTCTGATATCTTGGAAACTCGTGCTGGAACCCTCCAACTCGCAGATTGCCTCAATGCTTGCAAAAAACTTGAGGTTTGCCAAGCCGTCAATTTTGAGACTGGACTTTGTGTACTTTTCAGATCTCAAGCCGGCGACAAAGAAGGTAATTAACTCCTACTTAACTCAATCTATTTACCCTTAGTTAGTCAATTATAATGTAGTTCATAATAAGCTTAAAATTGTGTTACTTATCGTAAGATATATTTATCGTTAGCTATATGTGCATAATCTAAAGTTAAAGAAATAATCTTTTCTAGTTTAGCATATGGCTCTCCTTAGGTATTGTAGTAAAAAAATAGATATTTTCAACACATTTTTTATTTAGGCAATTATTATTAATTCACTCCCGTTTAGCTCTAGTTTTATTATAATCATTTACACTTGTCACGGTATAAATATAGCAATGAAAAAGTGTTGCTCTTATTTTCCATCTAAAAAGTACCCTACCTACTAATGTACTGATATAAAACACAAGTTAAAAGAAAGGCGACAATTTCTTAAGATTTGATGTACGATTTTGCATTTTATAAGTATTTATCAGTATATATGTTGTACTGTTTGTATAACTGACTAGTAGTACCTAAGCATAATATAAAAGATCAAATCAAATTTTAAATATTTGAATTGTGATTAATTCAATGGACATTTTTCAATGTAAATGGTACAAAGATTCAAGTAGCATATACGAATACTGTAGCAGAATAATACATTAAGTCGAAATAAAAAATTATTGCAAATTGGAAATTGGAATGAACAAATGCAAATCTAATTTGCTCTAGGTAGATAGTATTAGACTTCACATTTCCTGCTCTGATAGTTCTCAATCAGTGATCAGACTTGAGTATTAAGTACTTATTAAATACTACCTACATATTAGGATTAGAAGTATAGTAAATGTCTACGAGTCCATAAAATGTGGACAAAAAAAAGTAAACTAATAAATAAATGAGGATTTTATAGCAATTGTTTGTTCGTTCTTTCTTTCAGATGGACTGATGAAATCCCAATTTCCCGTCTTTACGATGTACGCGCAAAAAATCTGCGAGGCCTCAGCCTCAGCCGCCGTTCACTGCGATCGAGCCTGGGCTTTCGAACTCGTCCGAGGTTTCAACCTTAGAAATGGATCTCTCAAGCAAGTTCAGATGCCCAGCAGAATGGCCTGCATGAACGCCTGTTTACAAGAAACCGAATTTCCTTGCAGGTTATTTTTTAAAATACATTTTCAACACTTAAATCAATTACTCATTTAACATCACATAGCTCGGTTTTTCTAAAAATAAAAATTATCATTTTTATTAATCTTTTAAATTTTATCCCAATGTTCCAGAAAAAACTAAACGATTTGAGATTAGAAAAGAGAATTTTTTATAATAATAGTAGTTCAAGGATTATGACAATTTGAGAGTGACAAAACATTAGCTGATTACAATATTAGACAGTTTGGGCTTATTAAAGATCATATGAACTACCCAGACACATATAGTATACTGAATACTGATAATATTATTATTTACTGATCCATACTTATCAGTATGTATTTATTCATAAGTAGGTATGTATATTACAAAATTTTACAAAATTTCAAAAAAAATTTGATTGATTGAATTGTGTTTATTTGGAAACTTGACCATATCAGGCATCTGCCTACCAAATTCTATATAAATATCTAAGTACGTACATACCTATAAGCCATATCTAAATACTTATGAGGATCGAATATCACACTGCCATTCTATAAGTACCCTATTCTTATATGAGTATCTTTTTGCCTTTTATCTCAGTATCAGAACTATACGCAAAAAACTACTTTTCTAATCTGAACAAATCATTTATTTTCCACTATTTTATAAAACTGACTTTTTTATGAGGACTCATATCACTTACATGTCTTTCTTACATATGTATATTTAGGTACTACTAGGTACGTATATGGTTATCTTTCAAGTACCAAATCTCAATTTTCTTCAGATATTTAAGATTAGAATACTCACTTATGTTAGTGTCGTCGAAAAAGTAGTAAAATAGGCGTAGAAATATGCTTTAATAGATTCTAGACTAGACTAAAAGTAATTTCCCCTCTGAACTTGACTTTGTATTTGGCTTGAAGTTGATAGGGTCAATATCTTTTTAATTTTAGAACTCAAGATTTGTGATGCAAGTCCGTATTATGAGATAAAAACTTTTTTGGCGTTTCAATTATGCCATTTTTTGTCATGAGTAGTACAATGATTAATTCCAATAACGAGTACAGTAAAAAAAAAAAGCTTAATCTTGAGAGTAATTTAAATGAAAAGTTGGATTTATCGAGTGATCTAATAAATTCCACATGTAAAAGTAATATCAGAATAATAGGGTACTGCTGTTTATTATCAAATCAATATTGTAGTTAGAAAAATATAAATCCTCTTTCCAATGGTGACTGGTTTATTGAGGCCTACCATACCATCATAATTAATATTCATACATTTCAGGCCTCACTTGAGGTGATACTCCAATTTTCACACACCTCATTTTTCTGAAATACTGACCATATTTATTATTATTACCTATAGGAACTTACATATTCATTCACACATTGAGATCTGATCTGATTTATTCATTCATTCAGTTTTCTCCTTTATCGATATCAATAGTTAAATGTACATACAAAGTAATATATAGTACAATAAGTCATAAGTAATGTAATAAGTAATAAGTACCTCTTGGACTTGGTATATAAATATAATATGCGCTGAGCTGATGCTATTACTGAGCTGATGCTGTACTTGTAATTTACAAGTACAGTTTATATCTAGTATCATGAGAATAGAATGATTCAAACATTAGATAGTTTTGTATGCTTAACAAATACCATTTAGAACAAAGAAAGGGCAAGAATTGTAGGGAAACGAATGGAATGGCAATTTGAATCTAATCTGGTGATGTATGCATGTAAAAGATAGCGATTTACAACCTGGAGAATCTAATCTTGCCATCTCCATTTAAACTACTTACTACTACTACTTTGGGTACTACATATAATAAAAATAGGGTACCTACTATAGCGAAATATGAATGCATAAACGTGTACTAGTTTCCTCAATGCACTCTAATTATATATAAAGTAAGATGCAACAAACTGTACATAATTATAATTAGTTATGTATTAGTAACATGGATAATATGTGCGTGCGTGTAAGAAAAAAATGATTGTTTCAAAATATGTACAAACGAGTGGTCAATGGCATTTACCTATCTAGTAAATGCAAATTTTACCAAATAAATGGAAAACTGGTCTCTCCATGCGATTCTGCTGGTGATATTTAAGAGGGGGATTTTTCAAATCTCGAATTTGAAGTGAGGTAAGGCCAGAAGGCCAAACGGGATAGTTTACCAACAATGCTTGGGGGCAGCTTGTCTTGGCTGAGGTGTGGCCCCATCACTTACTAACGGCACTCTTAATGGCCAAACACTTATACCCAGAGTCAGTCATATGAGCTTATGCAAAAGACCACTGGCCAGTTCTCAAATCATCCATTCATACCATTATCGTATACCTATAATATATATATGTTTACCCCCTTATTTATCGGCTTGGCAGAGAGTAGGACAAGAACATGGAGAAAAAATTTGCAAGCATGCCACAGACAAAGGGAAGGATATTGTAATTGTAAAATTGTAAGTTTAAATATCGGCCGAATGTGCCACGTCCATCAGTTCATCACAAAAAAGTTTTATCTCAATTCGTAAATTCGAATTACAAATTAATTGTGGCTGGTGGGGACATGACAATATGACTTGTATTGTATATTATTACTTATAAGTACTTATTACCAATGTAGAGTAGTAATAGTACTAATAGTAGTAGTATAATAATAGTAGTAGCTAAATGCAATTCTCTCGGACTAATCACTTGTCTCGCTTTTACACTAGTAGGTCCACGATAATCTCCGCAAGCAGTCTGTATGACAACCTAATCACGATTGTCTATTCTTTACCCGTCCAAAACTATTTTTATCTTAACTCAGTCACCAACATAGGACTAGATATTACTACTTACCTATATAGTAGTTATTACTATACCAATAAATGCATAGTAGGGTATTATCTGTATGCCTTATAGGTACATACTAGATATTGTATAATATGTATTAAATATTATTATGTAAAATGAGATGAACCTTTTTTGATGTGATATTTTTTGTGATTTGTAGATCAGCATGGTGGTCAGCAGATAGTCAAGATTGTAATCTATCAAATCTGGATCGGTACAGTGGAAGTATTTCATCACCCTTTGTAGTCGACCCCAACTATTCTTACATGGAATCTCAATGTATCCCAGAACCAAGTCGAATGTGCGAATTCAAAAAAATCGAACACCGCCTTTTGAAAACCGTGGATTCTCTCCATGAAGGAGTCTCAAGTCTCGAAGAATGCCGACAATTGTGTCTCGATGCTCCATTCAGATGTCATACCTTCGACTTTGAAGGAGTCTGCCGACTTTCTCATCATGCTGGGGTGACGGTGACCCAGGTAGAAGAACCCTATCTCATAATGAACGGATCCTCATCATGGGAACGAGGTGCATGCTACAATGTAACTCTTGACTGCAGATCCGATCATCTCATTGCTCAACTTGCCACCAATAAAGTCTTTAATGGAAAGATATACTCGAAACTCAGGCCCTCGTCTTGTATGCATGATGTCATCAATGCCCAGTCATTTGAGCTGAGGATGGATTACACGGACCCTGAGTGCGGTGTCCGTCAAGATGAACCTGGTCGATTTGCCGCAGATTTGGTTCTCCAACACCACGATCAGATTGTGACCAGTGCTGATCTTGGGTTTGCCCTCCGGTGCTCCTTCCACCTGGAAAATCGTAGTGTTGCTCATGGTGTTGAGCTTCAAGTTAATGGAAAAATCCACCCCATGGCTTCTGAATCCTCTGTTGTTCCAGCGCCGAATGTGACTATGAGAATCACCAATCGAGTTGGAGGAGAAATAAATTCTGCACAGGTAATTACCCTCAATAAATATTAATTTAATTGCCCGCTATTCATCTATCAGATTAACGATGAATGGACTTTATTTGAAGAAATTCAATTATATTTTTATGTACAATGGCCATAATAGTAAAGTAGGCAGTAGGTTTTTGTTTTTTTATTCTTTTTTTTACGAGTATGTATGATGCTTGGCTTATGATGTAAGGTATAGTAGACAAGTAATATTATATTATGCTAACCTAATAGTATGAATATATGTGACTCTTTTTACTTTCTTCAATCATTCATACTCATACATGCCTACTTATTATGTGGATGCATTGTGGTAATGATATGAAGCTTGCAATCATCACTAGTCACGGTGATATAATCAGAAAATTACAATTATTCTGTTTTTTTGTAGTAAAAAATCTATTTAGAGTAGGTAGGTAGGGTACTTACTTGTATTTTTCAAAGTGACAATGAAATAGATGCTTAATGCACAGTGCTCTTAACTTGAAAAGGCAAATTTTCATGTGTTTAAATTTAATTTACCTACAAGAAAATATATCTATATCCTAGTTTAAGTAATAGTACACTTTTTTTATGATTTTTTTTTTGTGGTATGCGTTCACAGGTCGGTGATCCTCTCTCACTTCGTTTCGAAATCGTTGACGCCGAGAGTCCCTACGAAATATTTGTTCGAGAATTGATCGCCATGGATGGCTCAGTCGGGTCCAAAATAGTCCTCATCGACTCCCGAGGCTGTCCAACAGACCCTTCAATCATGGGCCCGGTAGCACAAGTCGATGGTGGTGGTAAGGTCCTTCAAGCCCCATTCGAGGCTTTCAAATTCCCAACTTCAGAAGTGGTTCAATTTCAAGCTCTTGTAACTCCATGCTTGCCTTCATGCCAACCTGTTGATTGTTCCATCCCCTCGGATCCGAGCACAGGTGGTCTTCTCGAGGCTGAATCATACGGACGAAGGAAAAGACGAAGCTCTCCACTCGATTCAGCCTATGAAAATCTTTTACTTGTAAATCACATCAGAATCGAGGATCGGATCAAATTTGCAGAAAATCCAGAGGGTATGGAGGAGTTCTCAAAGGCCGAGATCCTCGCCTCTGAGGATGGAGAGGGTGTGACAAGTTCTCGAGCTGGTGGACCCACCACTTGTCTCAATACTTTGTCCTTGGTGCTTTGTGGGGTAGTTCTCTTGGTTGTCCAGATGACCATGGTTCTTGCCTGGGTCTATCTCTGGAAACGAAAAGGTTCAGGGGGAAAAGGGCTCGAAGACCAGTATAGTATCAGTGCTAGTCCTAATGTCCAGTACGTCCAGTACCCTACTCGGAAATATATTCAGCATCAAAACCCCATTTATCCGAATGAAATGCCAAGACTTTCCTCGAGAGCTCAACGCCAAGGGCAAGACATGACTACCGAGTATTAATTTACATTATTTAATTACAAAAAATTATTCATACACCAACACAAATACATAAAACACACACACACATTATACTATCTACATACAAACACAAACATTCTACATACATCCATATTACATACATACTACATAACACTACACATATACATACAGAGTATGTACTTATATAGACTAATAATTATTTAATGGAGGTAGGTAAGTCAAAGTGCTAAGTTTTTGAACAACCATACAAAAACACAAACACATCAACAATCATCAAAATAATACATAGGAGCTAGGTAATAGTTAAGTATTTTATATAAATAATAGATTCAGTGGGGTTGGTTATGGTACTTTTTTAAGGTTTAGTCTAGGTTGTTGGTAAGTTTATTTTAAATTTCGAGTAAATCTATTTTTTATTTTTTAAGGGCAAGGTATTTTTCTCATGAACAAATTATATAAACATTATTATAATTCCTAAACGACTTATTACACGATACATACTACATACATAATACTATTACATTATTAGGAATTAATAAGAGTAGTTGAACTAATACATTTTTTAAAAATAATTACATACCTAATTATAGATAAGTATAAGACTCCCTTTTTATCTCATCTCAAAATATTCATCTGTCCACAACTTCCTTCCGGGGTCGGTATACTCTAACCCTGTCGCCTTGTGTACATACTTATACTAGTAGTAGTAGGTACTTATCATAGTTGTTTTTTTGTTATTGTTATGTTATGTTATGTTTAATTTATTTTGACTTATTTTATATTTTTGCACAAAAATATCTGAACCTCTGATCTGAAGTATATTAACGTTAGAAAAGACCCAAGAAAACAATAAGAGATATATTGCATGTTGCCATTATAATTTTCATCCCCTTATCGTTATTCATTGTCATTATTATTATTATCGCCATAATTTATAATCCCCTATATCAGTACACTAGAGTAGATATTTCTTATTATGCAATTTTTGCCTGACCTTACACATCATAAACTTTATAGTTTAGATGAAGACTCGGATATTTTAATGCAAAATAAAATTTATGATACCTATATCTATTACTATATGCATGTAGTACTAGTACTACATTAATATACATTATAGGTATGGTTTAATAGATCACTTTTATGCTTATGTGCAATATAAAATTAGTTTTTTTGGCCAAATTTTAATATATAATTACCTATATAATATAGTATAGAGTATAAAGACCTAAGAACGAGTTAAAATTTATAAGATTTTTTTTTAAATTGAGAATTGAAAAATTGTAAAATCTTCTGCATTTACTTCATGAATTATTACTTGGATTGGATTTACCTACCTACCTACTTGGATTGGATTTGAACATGGGGAAATTATAGGTATAAAATTTATATTCATGAATGATTTGAATAATAAATTGAACTACTATATCACAAGTATTGGGGATATTTTGTATACTTAAGCACCTCTTAAGTCTTAAGCACTACATGTATTTTTATACTACTGATATATCATGTAGTTTGTGAGGTGGTAAAATTTTTTTTATTTTATACATTTTACTTATTAACCAAAAAAATTATTTATTGACATAAATATAGTAATTATATACATTGGATACTTTTACAACATTATTTTTTTTGCTATCAATATAGGTAATCCAAATCAAGTGCCTGTTTTAAATTTTAAGTAGAGTTGTACCCTGCTAGTACTTATGCATAAGTAATTTATTCTTGTGGTTTTTTAAAATTACATTTACATACATAATATAAAACATACTTTAATTTATTTACAATTGATACCTTTTAATATTTATTTATTTATTTATTTATTTATTTATTTATTTATTTATTTTATTTATTTATT
>JAQIXA010004605.1:0-11010 GCA_034699045.1 Nanhermannia cf. coronata Gr-Ori-00579 | reverse complement strand
CTTTACATTTATGATAATAATTACATTTTTTAAAACAGTAATATTTATACTTTTTAACCTCAATAATCCTACATAGTAGTAATATACTGTAATTATTGCTATGCTAGAAACATGTGCATAAAGTGGTTTATTAACAAAAATTTTCATAAGACTTGACTCGACTGGTTTTTTTCTTTGGATTTCGTCACAAAAAATGGAGATTGGTTCTCAAGATTTACATAGAAAAATCTCACAAGAATCCCATTACCTATATATTAAGGATAAGTGCTTTATTGTAAGTTACATAGTAGATACATACATAATTTGAATGTAGTAAAATAGATATTTTATTTATTAAATTAGGTAAATATCGAGTTCAACATGTGGATTTCCCATCAAGGAAAAAAATGATAAAATATTATGGTTGTAATAATGGACAATTGAGGATTTTCCAAAGTCCAGAACAATTAACAATGGACACTTTCATATTTAATTAATTTAATAACTCAATTAAAGACCTACTTATTCTTATTACTATCAATATTTTCATAAAGTATTTATAAACCTTGTACTTTGTACCAACATTGAATGAAATTGCTAAAAAAAGTCATAAAAATTCTTCTAGATCGGTAAAATAAGGTCATTTTTCTAGAAACTTAAAATCTATATAAACAATCAGTAGGTAATATATCTTACACGGATATGAGATACACTATAATTAGCCAAAAAAATAAGTCAAAATTTTGTAAAATTTAATAGGTCTGAAGCTCGTAATAAGAACCTCTACTATTTTTGTAAAAAATTTGGGTTAAATACACGTGCCAAGATCTTCTAATTCCAATATTTGCAATTTTGCAATTAAGTAATCAATGAAAGTGTTATTTAATAGTACCAAGCTCGTGCTAATTATTAAAACAAGTACAAATAATGGCATAATTATTACATTTATTAAAATGCATAAACACCCAGCCAGCCCATTCAAGCTAATTTAAGCCAAGATATTTCCTCAATTTCAAGTCTAAAATTGCAATTCGCTAGCGGACGTCATTCCCTGGAAAAAATGCCAATGCCTGGGTCCGAAGTGCAGAAATATTCGCATTATTCTTGAGACTTGCTTTGGCAAAAACTTGAAACTTGTGGGAGCAAAGTTCGAGTCTAAAATATTTACAAAACTCTTTTATACTCGTATATACCTAATATAAATCCAATATTTACTATTATAGATACTTTTGTATTGATATTTGGTAGGGTACTCGTAGGCTGTACTTGTATAAAACTATACTATTAAAAACTAGTTTATAAAAAAATGCACTATAATAATACCTAAAAAAGTTTAGAATTTCCATTTGATCAGAATCCAAAATGTTAAAAATCTTTTCCCTCACGAGTATTATAAAAATTTCGATGAAACAGTCTAAAATTTTAAGATTTTAAAGGTCATATATTTTCTAGATTTTGAGCTTTTAAGTAAAAATTTTGAAAATTTTGCAAATAAAGCATGGATATGATCAAAAGTTTCATTTTGGCCAAGCTTTTTCAACAGGATTTACACTTATATTGGATTAGATTAGAAGTATTTTGATTTTCTCATTCAATTTAGCACTAAAAAACCATATTTAGCTTCAATTTCTCAAATTAAATAGAGTTTGTTTTCAGACCTGAATTTATAGACATTTTAAACTTGATATTTCGACATATAGGTTGGTTGGATATTCATAAAAATTTCTTGTGAATAGTCCCAGATCTCTGAGAAAAAAAAATTAGAACATATTTGCAAAACATCATACGTAAATTCAAATGTGTTTTCCGAAAAGTGAAACTATATTCACAAGCTCATTGAGATCATCAAAAATGAGATTAAATTAAACTTTAAACCGAATTCGGGTTTTAGATTTTTTTTTAAATTTAGCATCTGGTCAGACCAACCGGGTCCAAAGTTCGATTTTTTATTCGAGTTAGTTGGGCTGGGTTTCAGTTTTTAAGTTTTAGAAGGTCATCTGCCCTACACTTGTTTTAAAATATTCGAGCAATTTGTATATACTATGTACGTACTACCTACATACATAGTATAGTCGTATTAATAGTTAATAGTAAAATGTAAATATTTAAACATTAGACATTAGACTCAACCTACAAAGTTACAAAGTATGGTAGTACCTACTACTTGAAATATGCCAATATTTTTTACGTAATGCATAGTAACTTACGTAAATGAGTTTAAAATAAATACTATACGAGTATATATAGTACCATAAGACCAGGAGGGTTTGAAAGTTCTAGGACAGGGTAAATGAGCCTAGAAATGAAAAATTGGATAATTAAAACAAAACAAATTACTTTTTAAGCATTATGTCAAATGCAAAATGTCAAAATTTTATCCAAATATTAAGCTAAAATCTCAACTTTTTTCAAATTTGCCCCATCGGGGCTGATGCTTGCCCCATCGGGGCTGGTGACAATTTTAAAAGACTATTAGAAATTTTCTTAAGAATTTAAGATTTTAATTTCAAGATCATGTTATGTAAGGTAGGTAGGTATTTCTTATGGGATTATGTTCGGTCTCTTAAGATGAATAAAAAGCAGGTATCTATTTCATTGAGCTTTAAATTGAGCTTCAATTGAGCTTTAAATAAGTCAAGAAAACTTTCTGAAAAGTTTGCAAAAAAGTCATTTTTGACCCTTTTTGACATTTTTGCAATTGATAAAATGACCAAAAAGTTGCTAAAAATACCCAGAAATATAATAATGCAAGTTCCACATAGTCAAAAGTCCAAAGATCAATTTTTTAATATATGCTAGCCAAATTTAATGCGTTTCCTTCCTCATTTTTTCAACTTTATATAACTTATATTTACCTACAAGTAGTAATTACATATCCATTTCATTCAAAACCAAAAAAATGGTTTTTGAAGATCCAATGCCAACAAGTTCATCGAATACTACAAGTATGGTATCTTTAGGTATAGTACTTTCAGGTATAGAAATAGACAAGTATTTATTTTTGAAAAAAAAAAGTTGAGCACAAAAACTTAAAGTCTAAGGACGATGGTTCTTTTTTTGGACAACATTACCTACCCATATATTATTTTGTTGTACTTCCTCTAGTAGGTAATTTACTTTTATGCAATATATACAATGTAGGTACATACATTTTTTTGTATGTTGGCTGTAAAGCCTTGAAAACTATTGTCTATAAACTGCTTTAATATCCGTAAATCTAATTATTATTGCACTTTTTAAGACAATTTGTTTCAAGAAATGCGATAAAAAAACATTGTAAATTGTACTACATAGGGCCTTCAAATCATTTTGAGTAAACTTAATTATATCAATGAAATTTAGGTTCAAAATTTGATCAATTACCTAACTTGAAATATACTGTACCTATATAAGGTAGTAGTTTGAATTAGAACTTGAGTTCTAATTTGAAAAGTCAGCATTTGTCTAGAACTCAAAAATTTTCTTATTATAAATTTATTTATGCAAGTTTGCACATTTTCGTTAATTGCTCATACTATTCATATTTAATTGACTTTAATTGAGTTTAATTTGGAATTATCTAGGTTAGATACTTAGTATTAGATACTTATAGTCAGATACTTTCCTATATTTGAGATTGCTACATGAAATTAAAAGTTCATTATGTATCAGTAGTTACCTTTATATCGGCTGTAATTTTGATATTCAGTTATTATCAGTAGGGTACTTACATTTTTTGGCTTGTATCAGAATTTTATTTAAGGTCATAAGTCATAATCCAAAAATCCAAAAAAATCTTAGAAATGATTTTCAAAAATTCTCAGAAAGTCTTAAAAAAGTTCCAAAACATCTCTAATTTCTCTAAAATTTCTTTAAAACTGCTTAAAAACCCCAAAATAATCTCAAAAATCCAAAATATTAAGGTTTAAAATTCTCAAAAAGTCTTAAAAAGTTCCAAGAAATGCCCAAAAACAACTCAAAAATCAATTTTAAACTCAAAGGATCTATTCGGCTTTCAGACCATTGCATGTTAAACCTCATATAAAGGCCAGAAAGCCCCTTATTTTAGACTTATAGAACCCAAGATATCCTTTTAGTTTAAATGGGCTTTCAGTTTACTAAAATGTGTCTAAAATTTTCCATATTTTTAAAGATTTCAGATCAAAATCGAGCTTTCAAGATAGTTTCAAAAACTTTAGATAAGAGTTTTTTTACATAAGATTGAGTAGTGAACTTAATGTATGAAAAGAAACACTTTTGGACTTGACTCTGACTCTTCTGATCATTTGCAGATAAGACTTTTTTTTCTCAAAAAAAAAGTTATTAATTAGTAGAATTGAATAATAAGTTCAAAGTTTCAAGTTCCAAAGATCTCAAAACTTCAAACTTATCTTCAAACAAATTGATTTAAATTAAATCAAGTATTTTATCTCTCTTATTATAGGTAGGGTATAGTAAACTTTTAGTAGTAAAATTACTAATCAAGAAAATTATAACTGGTAATAATTGCACTTTGACCGATATTCGGCCCATAAGTATAAGGAGTGCCGGCCGATCAAACTTCAAAATCTGTATCACTTTTTTCCATTTCTCATTATTTTAATTATTTTAAAGTAATTATAATCTTAGTCATGTCATGCTGCATTTATATCATTTACTACTACTATTACTACTATCTGTAATACTACTAATAAGTACTAGATACTACTACTGTGCTGTACTTGTGCCCTTTTGATGATTTTGATAACACTATTACAGTAGAAAAATGTCAAAAAACCATTCTCACATTTCATGACTTTTATAGTCTTGAATGTCTACCATAATTATACATTATATCTACTCGTGCAATTATATTTGAAATTTTTAAGCCAAATTCATGTAAAATGGGCTGAAAAAGTTGAATATTTTTAAAAAGTTTATGCTATCATTGCTCTAACTTGCATGATTTTTGCTATACCAATTACCAAATGCATATAATTAAAATGTTCAAAATGCGATGTATTCAAGTGTTTATATCAAGGACATATTATGGTGCTATTAAAATGACAAAAAAAGCTAATTAAATGAGTTTTTAGCTTTTTTAAATGAGTTTAAGGACATTATTTTCGAGACCAAATCAACGTACCTAGATAGATAGTTTCTGTATCTTTTTACCAAATTCTTTTGAATTATTTAAAAAATATTCTGTTTAGGTAGATTGATCTAGAGGTCTGGATCTTTCAAGTTAAGTTAAATTACTCGATTTGGTTTATAAACTTTTGCAATTGCAAAAAGTTTAAAATATCATAATATTATAGTTTTTATTACCTAAGTACTTGTGCCAGCAAGTCTAACTACTCGTATTTCCTATTTTTACAAAAATTATAATAATTCTCAGGTTTTTCAAAAAATAAACACTTAATTACCCTACGCTCTACACTTAAAATGTACCAGTAGTACTAATACCTTACTAAAACCTTTACTATTGTATTATAATTATACATAAATGTAAAGTTATACGAGATAGTAATTATCACATCACTTAAATACTTATATAATCGTCCTTTATAAGAGGCAAGTTAATTGTAATTTAAATGTCTAGCAGTTAACATTCCAGAAATTCCAGAAACTCTTCCAGTTATAACCAGTTTAAAAATTAATTGTAAATACTTTTAGAAAGCAAAATAAAAATGATAAGAAGGTATTTACCTAATAAAATATTGATTCTAGTTTTAAATGACATTTTGACATTCATGAATTTATCCTATCTATAGTCTAGTTAGTTAACTGCGAAGTACTCGATTAAAAAATTTATAAATGTGCCACATTATTACCAACTAGGTATGTACAAATTGTAGGTAGTTTTCGATATTCTATTAAGTACCTTCATGCCTTTGTCTTATTAGGGTCTCAATCAATACGATTTTTGTATTTTTTTTTTGTTTTATCGATTGATATATTGATAGGTTGAAAACTTTTAGTTTTTTCCTTCAAGTATTTGCTAACTATGGTCAACTAATAAATTATTAAGCTGAGAACTTACAAGGGAACAGACCTTCATGTGTACCCCTGAAATTTGATATGGGTCATAGGACAAAGAATGCCTTATTTTTATCAAAATAGAGAGCCAAAATCCAAAATAATTTTTTGCAATTTCGTGTTCTCGGAAAACCGCCCAAAATCCCCAAAAAATGGCCTTGCGGACACTTTAAAATTTTACAAAGTTCAAAATCTAATGGTTTTCATTTTTCAAATTCCGCAACAGTATTTTTTTTGAGGATTTTGGATAAATAAAAACCGAGGTATTTTGAGAATCTGAAAACGGGTTTTTCTTTTAAAAATGCATTTTTTTGACCCATGTCACATATCATCCAGGCCCTGGATTCCAGGGTTTCAGGAAGATATTTTCCCTTGTAAGTATTGTAAAGAATAAAAATACATACCTAAGTATTATTAATAAGACCGTATTTTACTCTAATGCGTATAATAATCAAAATATTTAGAATAGTATCCGTATTTTCCCCTGAGTATCTGGAGCCTAAAATCGATTTGTGTATAAATATTTAAATCCTCAATGGCCTATATGTGTTGACATAATATACGAATATTAGCTTGCTTATAAAACATTACCGAAAAACTAAAGGTTTGCAAAATGTATACTCTACCTATAGGATTTGAAAGGTTTTTAAAAATAAAATTTACAATGTTGAAAAAATTCTTAACTTTTATACCTAAAGATAGGTCACATAAGGCTTTGTAAATTACAAAGTAGGTAGGGTACCTAAATTATAAAAATTGGAAATTTTTAAAATGTCAAAATATATTATAAGCATAAAATACTACTAGTTTGAAGTACCCTACTATAATTGAATTTGAGCTTTCGAGAGGTTTTATTTTTGCAATTTTTCAATTAAATTGACATTTTGAATATATAGTTTACTATTTTGCGTTCTTACTCAACCTTTACTTGGGGTCAGTGTATATATTGCATGTTTAAACTTTCTTTGTCTTCCAATTGAACCATGTTTGCCAAAAAATGTTGCAAAATCGAAAGTCTAAATCTAAAATGCAAAAATATTGCACGATTTGCAAAATCTAGCTAGTAAATCTACCTTATACAACTCTCTATAAAGTACCTAGAATCATAACATAAACAAAACATAAAGGCTTTATAGAGAAGTTTTAAAAATGTCAAACATAGAAAGAATCTCAGTATGGATTATTCTTAGAATAATAGACAATTTTAATTGAAAAATCCTTGGACTTTGTTACTGGAATATCAAATGCTCATTAAAATAAATTATACTCCGTACATATACAAAAGTTCCAACTTTTTTTTCTAGGTATTTTAATTTTAGGCAGGTAAATCAAAGGTTAAAAAAGTAAAAATAACTTCTGAAATCAAAAAAGCATAAAAATTATTGTAAATCATACTTAGGTACGAGTATATAAGTTCGTATTTTAGGTATAATTATTTCGCAAGTTTCAAGATAATGTTTGAAATCTAATTAATCGTTCAAGGACTTAATGTTTAGGTTCAAAAATAGATAAAATTGTCAATTTTTTTAACCTAACCCCTGAATATAAATACTAGTATTAACTCGTATGTAAATTGGCAAATTTTATCACTTTTTCCTTAATAATTTACTTACCTAAAATTATATTAAATTATCTCTTGAGATTCTTGAAAAAATCATTTCGAAATCTCAAAAAGAGTCATTTCTAATAATAATTAATTGTCATATGAGAAGGATTACTATCTAATAAATAACTAAATTACTATGTAACTAAATAGGAAATTTTTGACAAAATTCAATGTTAAATTACCCAACGGTATACATAGGTACTTAGCATTAAAATCTTAATACTAAAGATTAGTTAAGGTTCGATTGAAAGAATTTGAAGATTAAAAATTTAGTAAAATCAGACAGAAATAATGAGCATTGTAACTCTTTTTACAAATCAATAAGGTAAATGAGAATTTTTAGTAATTTTATTAGACACCTTTGGAATTTGGAATTACCTACAGCATTGTTTTGTAAAAATTGTAAAAATTATTTAGGTACCTCAATGGGTCTTTTTCTAAGAAATTATAAATCATCAACAAAATTAAGATATTTTTAGTCGTAAATCGGATAGGTATTAGGTATAGGCATAGGTAATGAACATTTTAACTTTTGAATCGAATGTGTATGACATTTTGACTTTGAGCTGAGCTTCGTTTTAAGTTCAAGTAGAATACAGAGTATTAGGCATAATACAAGTAGATACTGATACTAATAGATTGAATTCTATCTACTAGTATTCTGAGTATTCTGAGTATTAACAATCAAAAAAATGGTTTTTTAAAGACTTGAATTGAAATGGGTAATTTACCATTTCCCATAATGCAAACAAGTACATACTTAAAAAAATTATAAATCATGATTAAGTATTTTAAATTTTAGATATTTTTATATTAAAAAAATGTAATAACATTTTGTATCTGTACAGTACATAGGTATACATAAGTATAAAGAATGATTAGCATACGTCAATAAAAAATGATGATAGTTTTTGCTTTGTATTTTGTAAGCATTTTGTTTGTGGATTGCTTTGGAAAAACCTGGATAGGGTTTCTTTACACCTGGAAAAAAAATGTGTTATAGGCATAGGCATGATTGAATCAAAATTTAAGTAGGTATAAATAAATTAGACACTATCAGTATGTGTCTTAAACACTTAAGGACTAATTGCCCAAACTAATTGATTTAATTGAAATTGGACAATTTTAATCATTTTAATCAGATTAACCTTCACATAACAGAGAATATATATCACTATTTATAAACATGCAAATCAAGAGATGTGATTCGATGCCTAATTTGAACAATTTTTTTTGCATCTGATTGAAGCCGACTTTTTAGTAGTCAAATTCAAGCCAATTTTAAATAGTTTCTCGAAAACTTCTACCTATGCAATGGTAAAGGTAGAATTATAATTATAGTTTTTATGTAAATACACTTTGAAACAGGTTATCATTTACTAGCAAAATTTTCAGCTAGAGAACTTTTTATAGACCTAGAGTTCTGAACTAGAGATTGATTTACCTTTACAAGTAAATAAATATAAAAAATAGGTAAGTAATATGATCCAATATCCTCACTTTTAAGATCTCAAGAAATGAAATCTTTCAATGCAAATTGCAAAATTTTTAGGGGTCAACTTGAAAATAATTACACGATTAGTGCATTTATTATTTCATTTCCTCTTTAATCTAAGGATATAAACTAAAAAAATTTAAAAATACGATAAAAATCAAGTTTTCAATTCAATCTCCAAGTACTTGAACTCAACCAAATTACACTTACACTACTACAGTATAGTAAATACTACTACTTTCAAGTCAAGGAATTCTACTTTCATTTAAAATAAAATGTAATTATATACTACCTATAGGTACTGTTTACTTATCTGACTAGTTTCATTTTTAGGCCATTGAATTTATATAACAATTTAATTGATTTAATTGTAATTGTAATAAACATCAACTTTATTTCTCATTCATTAAATTGTAAGTTAAAATAACACTTTTTTTTTAATTCATCAGATTCTGTTATTTTACACCTAAATAGTTTTCTACCTATTAGTATAATTACAAATTTTTAAACAAATTCTACCGATTTCTTATGGACTTGTAGTAATTTTCGTTAGGAATGAGTTTATAATACTTAAGATTAATTAATTATTAATTACATAATAGGTAAAGGTATATATGATAAAAAGGTATATTTAGATTATTCAATTTAATAATAGCACATTAATGACATAAATTATGATAAAATTATGATTTTATATTGGAAATGTAACATTTATAAAATATTTTTATGGAAAATAAAACGTAATAACTAATTTTCTAATTCTGATTCTGGTTAACTTTTCTAACTAACTAATTACCTAGCTAATCCTAATCCTAAAGACTATAATAAATAATTTAAACAACTTGAAATTTGGCGATAAAATAAGCATTTATAATTTAAAATACCTATACTTTAAAATCATATTTTGTAAAATTTCTATAAAATTATTGAACTTATTGTTAGGCGGTAGGCAATTGTAATAAGACCCCAAATTATAGATATTTTGTTTGTTAATTAGTAAATATAGTAAAAGTTAAATATTTTGCAAAAATTATATAAAAAGTAGCCTGATGAAAAAATCCAGTCGCATTTGAAAAATAAAATCGAAATCGACTAGAATTTATAATTTACACATTTATAATTATGATAGTATTAAATTCACACACTCATATTACGAGGTATAAAAGAAATAATTGTTTTGTAAACATTTATAATTTATAGGTTAAGGTTATAGTTTTGTTACTTATCTTTAAAAGAGGAAATAATTTAATAATTACCTATATAAAAGTACACTTTCAAACGTCAAACTTGACTATCCCAACTCCAATAGTACATAAAATATATTAATTAGATAGGTAATAAGTATATATGTAAACTTAATAATTCAAGTCTTGCAAAGATATTATCGAATTAATAACATTTTGATGTAAATAGTAATTAGTTTTTTTATAAAATAAACCTTTTATAGATAAATATATAAATAATAAAGTTGTAGCTGACAATATTGATTAAAATACTTTAAGATTAGGAAAACTTGTTAACGAATTTCAATCAAATAATTAGACATCTCATATCTTGAACGTTCAAGTTGACAAAGTCAACACAATCAATTCAAAAAAATTCTAAATTGTATTGATCCTGAGTTTAAAAGAATTGAAATTAGTTAACAATCTTTCCATAATCCGTCGTAATGTAATAGATAAATATTAGGTATAAGAAATTATTGTATTGTAAGATTTTTCAAATGGCTAATCTTTTTAATTTTGTAATTTCTGATTAAACTGTTCTTATTTTAACATCTGCCTCAATTGTCTTATTTATTCTCTATCCCTTGTATTTTTAAAAAATTGAAATATTACGAATAAGATTTTAAAAATACACTCTCACTTTTTTGTTTAACATGCATAGATAGTACAGTATAATATTAATATTTACCTAATTTTATAATCACCCG
>JAQIXA010004604.1:0-11011 GCA_034699045.1 Nanhermannia cf. coronata Gr-Ori-00579 | reverse complement strand
ATGCATAGTAGCTTTATAATATAAGGTATAAAATCCTGGATTTCAGTATTATCCGCACATTTTAGCTAAACTATATGTGCTCATTTTATATTTAAATTTCTTATTTTGTAATGCAAATATCATTTTAAATTCAAGGCAGTGTATCTACTAGTACTAGAATAGATTTAGGTAAAAAAAAATTACAAACAAGGATTTCATTCAGCAGGTTTTCTTCCAGTAGAATTTTAATTCAATCTTATGGGGTTTTAAAATGTTCAAAAAAGTAAATCCACTGTGAACTTTGAAGTAAATCGTCATTTATTTTACTCTTTTTTTTTGTTCGAGATTTTTTGTAAGGTTCTCTCGTGGAAAGCCAAATTAAGCCAAATGTTTGGTAAAAAATGGTTTTTTTTGTATTCGAGAAGCATGGTGCATTTTCCGAGATTTTTTTTTCTTCAAAAGTTTGAAGATCAGTGCCAAGGGGGGATAATATATTTTGAAAATACAAAATACTCTCGTATTCTTTAAAGGTCATATGGCCAGGGTCAAATGATCCAGGTGCAAAAAAACTCATTGAAAATGCAAAATTTTGAAATTTTTGCCTTGATATTTTGAAATGGTTGACAAAATTTTATAAAATTTTCCCTTTCGAATTGACAAATTTTTAAAAATTTTATGTAAAATTGCCATTTAAAATCATTTTTATTGAAATTTGCCAAACTTTTAAAGATAGGTAGGTAGATTATATTATAATTTATTCCAAATTTCATATTTTTAGAAGAAATTTTTGTAGACCCCATGTATATATAGGTAGGTTGTTCTTATAATAAAATTTTTTTAGCTTTTTTATGACAATTCTTTACTTTTGATCAATTGTTTTGACTATTTATACATATTTTTGCCAATTTTTTTGGCTGTTTTATCTTTTAGGGTCAATTTTTTGGCTGTTTTTCAAATTTAGGCCAATATTTTTGGATATTTTTGGTTACTTTTTGAATATTTTGGCCAATTTTTTGGCTGTTTTTCAAATTTAGGCCAATATTTTTGGCTATTTTTGGCTACTTTTTGAATATTTTGGCCAATTTTTTGGCTGTTTTTCAAATTTAGGCCAATATTTTTGGCTATTTTTGGTTACTTTTTGAATATTTTGGCCAATTTTTTGGCTGTTTTTCAAATTTAGGCCCATATTTTTGGCTATTTATGGCTACTTTTTGAATATTTTGGCCAATTTTTTTGGTTGTTTATTTCAGATATTGGCCAATTTTTTTTGGCTATTTTGATTTTTTCCCATTTAAAACATATTGTTTAGAAGAACAAGTGCCAAGAGCTTTTTGTTCACTTTTGAACGTCATCGTAAGTCATACTTTTGAGTAGTTTAAAATACATACAGTTTGTCACAGCTCCTGAGAAAAGGGGCCTTGTGAGCATTTCGACTTATTAAAAACACAATAACCCAACTTTCTTGAAAATTTTAAACCTCTAAGTCCTAACCCTTAAGTGCATCAAAATCCTGACAAAAATTTCCTTTCTTAGGCTAAAATATGAAAATTTCAACTTTTCAAGAATAAGAATGACCATAAGACCCTAAGTATTACTCCTAATGGGATTTTTATTTCTGAATAAAGTATGTAAATAAAGCATTTAAGCTCAGCAGATCATGCTAAAATGAAATCTTGAGAGATTTAAAACTGAGAAGAAAATAAAACAATTTATTAGAAAATTTGGGTCAAAATTCAAAACTGGGCTGGTATATACGAGTATAGGGTAAGTAAAGTAAAAAATTAAGATTTTCAAACCCCCATGAGAAAAGTGACTTAAGTATTTATGTAAATTAATTCTAGTTTTTAAAAGAAACTTGGATAATAATATTTTAAAAACTTGGATTTTCATGCCTATTTTGGTCGAATTTACCTATATTTTTGGCCTAACTTTAACCCTGTATGAAATTAGTACTTTTTTAGTTTAGTTTGTTAGGTTAGGAACTAAATTTTTTTGGGGGGCAATATCATGCCTATTTGCCTATTAGACCAAAAATATAGGGATAAATTCAACCAAAATAGGGATGAAATTAAACTTATCTATAAGCTAAGTCTATATTGGTCTTGAAAAATATTACAACATATCTATCAAATAGAAATCGAAACAAAATCAGACAAAATTTAACAAAATGGAATCTTTCACATAAATTTTGCTTATAGGATTCCAAGAGTTCTGATTTCAGTTTCAAAAAACCAGATTAATAAAATAACCCATAGTTCCTAGTTCCTCTCATTATTTTACAAGATTTTGGTAATTATCTCAATTTTCAATTCAGAAATCCCAGATTTCATGATCGAATTAATGAAAACTAGGATTCTAAATTAAAAATTGAGCTAAGAATTTTATTTAAGACTTTCTTTCAAACTTTCTAGAGAAATTCAAGAGATGTTTTTGAAAGATTTTGCCAAAATTTACAGATTTTGAAGGTCCGAAAAAATTTTAACGAAAAAATGCACTTTTTATATGCAAATTTCATAGGTTTTAGTGAACTTTATTAATAAAAAGGTCAATTGAGTAAATTTACCCCCAAATGACATTCTCCCTGTATAATTTTTAACTTTATACAGAATGATGGCAGTAAATTGTAAGATTTAGAATAAAACCGATTTTTTTTTGGTTTTTTTTTTCTTGAACTTTCCATCAGGTCTAAAAAGGGACAAAGTTTCAGCTGGAAGTTCCGGTCTCATTGATCCTGCTGGAGGTCTAATGGTTGGGGATTTGGGCTTAATGGACATTTTCTAAGCTATTTTAAACTATTGAAAATACTACTATGTAGTATACTTTGATACTAGATACTTAAACTACTACTAAAAGTCCAAAACTTTTGTTTTTAAACCCAAATTATATCTCCTTTATTAGACTAGTACAATAAGCCTCATTTTACTTGACTTGTAAAGGCGGAATTTCTCTTTAAATCACCATTTTTTACTCAATTTCATGAGATTTTATATCTTAAAAAGTATCTATAAATCAATTTAGGTGAAGATTCAAATTTCAAGCCTTTTAAGAAGGGGTAAAGTTAGAATAAAAATAAAGGGGTAAATTCAATCGAATTAACTAATAAAATTTAAAAAAAAGCATTTTTAGACTAGAAGAATGAAATTCGACTTAATTTCTAAAAAAATTTCTACTTCAACAAATTGCAGATTTTGAGCAAAAAATGCCAAAATTTCACTTGACCTTAGAAGAAAAATTGAGAAGGAATCAACTATCAGGATTCTTGAGTTCCTTATAGAGAAATTTGGCTGTACGATTAGTTATTGGTCATAAAATAGTAACAAATAGGCAAATAGGACAAATTTTGCTACAGAATATTCTAATCTATTTTACCCATAGTATTCGATTTGATAATTACCATAACCTTCAAATTTTGACAATTTCTCATAATTGGATTTGTTTCAAATTAAAAAAGTTTACTTATCCTTTTATCCATGAGTATTTATCGTCAATTTATAATTTCGATTAGACCATATCTTGTTAAAGGTACTTTCAGGTGATCTAGAGGTCAGAAATTTTCAAAGAATTTATCTAATAATGGTACATAAATATAAAACCAAAATTCTATAAATTTTTCTAAAGGATCTATTTTGGTTCTGCGACAAAGTATCTACGGACATTTGGCCTACAGAAATAGAGACAAATGACCTATATCGATATTGACCGAAGCACCTAACCTACAAACAAAATTTATACCCCCTATTAGTTT
The DNA here is from genome assembly GCA_034699045.1 of Nanhermannia cf. coronata Gr-Ori-00579. Taxonomy (NCBI): domain Eukaryota; kingdom Metazoa; phylum Arthropoda; class Arachnida; order Sarcoptiformes; family Nanhermanniidae; genus Nanhermannia; species Nanhermannia cf. coronata Gr-Ori-00579. The sequence continues at coordinate 7,287 of JAQIXA010004604.1, read as the reverse complement.
CTGTCATCTAAATTTGTCTGCAGGCAGTACAATTGTCTTGTAGGCCCTTTGTTCCTCTGTAGGTCTAATGTCTGTAGGCCACTTCTGTATCTGTAGGTTTTTTGACATACATATTATATTATTATATATCTCATATACATTAATTATAAAAGCCAGAAAGCCCAATATAACCTGAATATATACTTTTATAAAAAAAAAAGCTGATCTGTAAAAACTAAATAAATTTTAAAAGTTATTTTCTACAAAAGAAATGACATTCGACTTAAATTTCTCTGAAATTTTCAAACTTTTAATAAATGCAGATTTTGGACAATAAAAGCAAAATTAGTAAAATGACACGTAATATTAGAGAATAGAAGGAAATGTCGTTATAAGGGTGTCAAATGTACATTTAAGTCCATTTAAATTATGTAAAAAATGTGCTTTAAGAGAAGATTTCATCGTAATCGATAGATTTAAAAGGACTTTTTAATTTTTTCCATTTTTTTCCAAGTTCAATAGAAAAGGCATTAGAGCTGAGGGCTTGTGTGTTGAGTGTGTGAATTGTGAATAGAAATTATCCGAGTCGTTAACTCTTAAATGAAAACAAATTTTCTGAGAATCTGATATTTACATAAGGACTCTTTTGTTCTACTTTTAATACTTACATCAATTTTTTACATCAAATTTTTATTTTACTACTATTATAGGTACATAAATATATAACAATATCTCAATAATATGAAACTTGGTTGCAATCAATTTCGATTATTAGTCATTTTATAAGAAAAATTTTCAAAAAAATATAGGTATTACAAATAAAATTCTATGTTTTAAAAGAGTCATTTATGAAAATGCAGACTGCTCAAATTTTAAAAAAAGTTCCCAAACTATCCTTAATCTACCTATATTTGTATAAAATAAAAATGCAACAAAAAACCACAATTTGAGTCTAAAAATGTCTATATTTGTACATTTTTTAAAGAAATTTTTTCCCAAAAGCTGAATTTACCTATTTGATATTTAATATAGGTACGAGTACATACCTTCAAAATTGAAATTTTTTAGAAATAGAGCCAAATTTATCAAAAAATCACTTTTTAAATATCTATTTAGATGGTCATTCCAGAAAGGCTAGATAATTAGAAATAGATAATTAGTAGAAAATTTCTCTATAATTTGACCTTTTTTACATTGTCTTTTACATGAAAAATTTACACCCTTTTTAGAGAAATTACTAAATTTTTATAGTTCTAATGAGCTTTCTGGCCTTAATACGATTACGAGTATAAGGTTTAACATTCAAAAGTCAGAAAGCCGAATATGTACCTATATCCTTTCATATAGAGGTAAATTTAGACCATAAATATAGGGATAAATACAACCAAAATAATAGTGAAATTAAACTCTCATAAAAATTTAAACAATGAGAATTTTTCCAAATTGTCTGCAACATTTACATAATATTATGTACAATGTATGCGTGGGTTTTTTTTGTGCAAAAAAGTAAAGGAAAAAAAACCGATTCGGTTTTTTCGGTTTTTTTTTATTTCACTCGGGACTAATTTATCACTCGTCTGTCAAAAGTCAACAAAAGAGTTTTTTTTGCCCCCTTTTTTGAAAATAATACAAAGTCTCATAACTATTAATACTCGGTGATATTTCGGATTTAGATATTTTCAATCTCAAGTCTCAGGCTGAAGTGTTTGCCATTTCATATTCTATATTTTGTATGTAGTCCACGTGTAACTGATTTGTTATACACACTGTATACCTATAGTAGTATACCTATAGTAGTAGACTACAAGTCTAAAAATGTAATAAAGAATTGCATTCATTCACATTTTGTAAACTTGTACTATTTTTTTCCATACTGCCCTTTTTTTCTTACAAATCTTTAAATAACCCTCAAGGGAATTTGCTGAGTAGTCAGAAATGGCCCATAAATATTTTTAGAATTAAATGGGCTTTTAAAGTGGGATTTTGAACACAATTTTATAGTGGATGAGCGAAGCGAGCATTTATTATTTACCTTTCCTTGTATTTTGTCCGTCTATTTGTCTGTTTGTCCGTCTGTCTGTCTGTTTGTTCAGAGGATAACTCGAGAACTACTGGACCGTTCTTAACCAAACTTGGCATGAAGGTCTAGTTGTTATGATAGGGTCTAGTTGTGTCATTTTGACAAAAATTAAAAAAACCAGACCTCTTGCCTTGAGGTACTTTGGATTCTTAGGGTTAAAGGGTCATGCTATCAAATAGGAAAAAAGCCAAAATTGAGATGGATAATGGAGATTCAGAAATTGATGACCTTTTTGACCCCAAAAATGAGCAATTTGTGATGTCTTTAAAGCTTGTACAATTAATATTCAACTAAAGAGTAGTTAATTAGATCCTAGTCAAAATGTTTGAAATTGCAATATAGAATTTAATTCAATTTTTATGATCATTTCGGACCTCTAGGTGAGGAAAATTAGCTTGACTTGAAAAAGTTTTGCAATTATGAAATCAATTTAATTTTTGAGATAATTATGATTAATTTGGATTTTATACTATGATATGTATCTACATAGGTAATGTATGTATGATATGAGGTATGAAATTAAATTTTTGTTTAATTGGCTAATTGAGTTTTTTGGAGGGTAAATCGTCAAACTTTAAACCGCATTTAATTCAAAAACTTTTTTTATAGATACTCGTACTTACGATTAGAATGAAAGTTAAATATCGTTCTAATCGAGCCTAATGAATCTCAACTTCACTTTATTTCCAAACTTTTTTTTCCACCATACTATATAGGTACTATCTGTACCTATATGCCATACTGGAGGAAAAGTCCAGCCCAGCAACTCAATTACTTCCTTATGTAACTTAACTTTTCTATTTATTTTTTTTCCTTTTGATCGATAATAAAATTTTAAGAGACCAAAATATTTGGTCATTTGGTCAAAGTGATTTTGATCATTTTTAGATTTAGTGTCTAAAAACCCCGAAATTTTGAATTTAAAAACTTACCTTTGTCAAATGACAAAATTGTCTAATTTCAAAATCAAAAAATTATCAAAATTTTTTACTCAAAATCACTTGAAAATGAGTTAGAAATCTTATCTTATAAAAGGTCATTAATGCCAAGAATGGCACCTCTAAAATTTCAAATTTTTCTTAAATTCTATGAATTTTGCGAAAATTTAGTTACCAATTCACATGTATCTTATCTTATAATAGGTTTAAATACACATATTTGCAATGTAAAATGGTCTTTTTGCCAAAATTTTGGACAAAAATCAGAAATATTGTAAAATCTAGGCGTTTTTGCAAGTTCTTAAAGTTAGGGAATTTTTTTAAACTACCTACAATATTTTGAATTTTGAAAATCTGGTTTTTTTTTGACAATTTTGCCTTTTGACCAATTGTCCTGCTGAATTTGAACTGTACTACTATTATCAAGTGTACTAAACACGTGTAGTACATTTTAATACCCTACATAATATCTTGTATAGTAAAAATGATGGCTTTATTGTAAATTTACGTTAAGTTTTTAGATATGAAATATATAATGAGAATACAAAAGTATCTATCTATTCAGATTCAGACTAAAGTTTTTTTGTAAAAAAAGTTTTGAAAAAAATCTAGATGATATGTATTCTATATTTTAAGTATGTATGTATGTATTGTATTTACTTTGAAAAAAGATAAAAAAAATTTGTCATTATTTCCCCTTGGCAAGGGGGTAACTTTTTTGATTCATTATTATATTGTTGTATAATACGAGTAGGGTACTCGAGTTTTAGATACATGAATATTTTATAAGTTTGCAAATAAAAGGAGCCGATAATGGATTACTTCCATATAAATATAAGTAAACTACATAGATGAGCGAGCGAAGCGAGCACTTACTACTCAACTACTCAAAATGCTTGCACTTTGTCCGTCTATTTGTATAACTCGCCAACTGTATGACCAATTTTAACCAATCTTGGCATAAAGGACCCTTATAGGGTCTAGTTATGCCATTTCTACAAAAAATTCAGATTTTTGAAGGACCCTTTAAGTGTTCCAATGCTAATCAAATGGGAACAAAATCAAAAATATGATTTAAGTTGCCTAATATAAAGGGTAATCAATGACAGAGATTCAGAATTTAATATTTCTTAGGTCCGAAAATTGACCTTTGAGTTAATATGAAATGTTTCCAAAGCTTTGCTCGTAAGATTAAAATGATCAAAAGAGTGTTAATTAAATCCTAGTTGATACTATGTTCAAGTAATGTACAGTTGACAAATTGGGTTTGAAAATTGTGACCGAAAGCTCGACATTTTGTCGAAAAATAAAGTTTAATTTTAGCCCGATTTTGGTTGAATTTACTCATATATTTTTGGTAATTTTTTGATAATTTGAAACTTTTGACTGATATTGATGTCACGAACTGATACTTGACGATGAGTAGACAAAAAAATTTCCATTTTAATAGATTTTGATCAAATTTGACTGACTTTTCTAAATAAAAAGTTTAATTTCAGCCCTATTTTGCATGAATTTACCTCTATATTCCTCTGCATGAAATTAACACAATTTTTTTTAGTTTAGCTTATTGTTAGGTTAGATACGAGTAGATTAAGATTTAAGTTTTGGGTCAATTTCTATACAGGCATAAGACTAGACCAAAAATATAGGGGTAAATTCAACTAAAATATGGATGAGATTTAATCGGAGCTTAAAAATAATTGAAAAATTGTCAAATTTTTTTGGATATGAACCAAACACATGACAATCAATTTTAAATCCACTTAAATTTAAATATCTCACGTTTCTTACCTACTTATTTTGTGATATATATATAAGGCATAGGTAGGTAAATATGGTATAAGGTATAGGTAGGTAAATATTAAAGTTTATTTCCTAATTTTAAATTTTCGATCAAAATTTCGAGAGGCTCGATAAAACCAATCGATATTTTCAAAATTTTCAAAAGTAGCTCAAGAAGGGCATTCAATATTGGCTTTTTGGCTAAAATTCTAAACAAATTCAGTACGAATCAACCAAAATTTTGAAAAAATTTAACATTTTGACATAAATTTTGTCAATTTTTTGCAAAAATTTACATAAAATGGGTTCAATTTGGAAATCAGAATTATCCCTAGATAGATCAGATTTCTGAAAAAATTTAGAAAAATCCAAATTCTGTATGAGATTTTTAATTTGAAACCAAAAATTTTGGCCAAATTTTCTTAATATTGTCAAAAAATTTTATCAAATTAGCGTATAGGGATATATAAACTTAAAGTTTTTGAAAATTTTTGAAAAATTTTGTATTTTGAACTCGACTTATGGTGCTAAATGAATTTTAGTGCAAGCTAAAAGACCCGGGTAAATAAAATATTGATATTCCAAAAGTGTAATATTTTCTTATCAATCGTGTTTACCCTGGAAAAAAATAGTTATTTTTCCTATGTATTAGGTAGGTAGTTATTTTTTTTTATCTAGATCTCTAAATAAATATACAATAACAAATGTATTATTAAAGCTTTTTATGTAAATTTCACCCTCACTAATCCTAATACTAATATACGAAATAATAATCAATGTTTGTAATCTGATAATGTTCATCACACCTACACAACTGCCTACACTTTCACAGGATGATTCAAAAGCCCTAAAGATCTGGTCTCTGTGGTATTTCTCTAAAAATAAAGCAAAATTTTTGCTCAAATCGCCTAAATAGACGGCAATTTAGCTAATTTTTTGTAGGATACTCATTGTTATTGTATTTTAGGAAAAATCGACTTATTAGGAGCTGAAAATGCGATTTTTCTCAATGAATCTTACCAGGAAATTGCCAAAAAATGATCAAAATTTTTCTTAAATCGCCTAAACAGACAGCAATTCAGCTAATTTTTGCAGGATTCTCTATTTTAGTGTGCTTTAGGAAAAATCGACTTATTAGGAGCTGAAAATGCGATTTTTCTGGTTGATTTTGATTGCCAGAAAACTGCCTTTAAATCGTCAAAATTTTTGCTAAAATCGCCTAAAGAAGCGATAATTTAGCTAACTTTTGGAAGATACTCTGACTGTGTCTGTAGCAAAGGATACTATGTACACTTGAATATTTCAAGTGTTCTTCTATACTTTTGACAGACCCTGTACAAAATAAGAGTGATGGTCAGAGACACAGATAAGAATGATTAATGATCCGAAATTTCTCATTAATCTCAATCATCTTAGGTATAATATGAAATAATTTTGTTGTCCTCAAAATGATGAGAAATCGAAACAAATTATTTGAAAATAAACTTTTAACACACATAATAATATACTAGATACCTACTAGTCCAGTATCTGGATCTGGACAAAGTTTGGCATACTTACACTAATAGACAGAAAACAGATTACAAATTAGATAACTTTAGTTCTCAGAAAATTATATAAATTATTTGTTATTTTAGATGACATAATAGTATTCAGAGTCAAAATTCAAGTTCTGCATACTGACTAATGGATAAAATTCTAGAAAATTCAATTTGACCTTATTTTAGGTCAATTTTGTTCAAAATTACACCAAAAATGCCTCAAAAATCGAAAGAAATTGTAAAACTGCTCATATTTGATGATTATTTTATTATAGATCTATAGAGATCTATTTAGAGATTTATGGCCTTTTTAAATCTTGGATATTTTCAAATCGATTCAAGTTTAATTCATCCCCATTTCGGTTGAATTTACCTCTATATTTTTGAGCTAACTTGATCTCTGAATGAAATATTTTAAGTTAGGTTAGGATTTTATTAAATTTTGGGATAATTCCTTTTATATACTAAACTAAACTACAGATTAGAATAAATTTTGGTTAATTTTATATAGGGGTATATTCAACCAAAATAGGGATGAGATTAATCCTTATGATTTATAATGATTTAAATTGACTTTTGATCATTTTTCCCTTTACATAATTGGATAAAAATTAGAATAATTTCAAAATGTTCAAGATTTCAAAGAAATTTTTATGACTTTTGTAGTTCAAATTAAGTATGACTTTGAATGCTAATCGATAAATCTCTTGGCAAATCGATCAAAAGCTCAAAGAAAGTAGTCGAAATTTAATTTAATTTTATTGGGGTGTACATGGTATGGTTTGTTATATAGGACTATGTATATGGTAGTACTTATACATGCATACAAATAAAGGAAGTAATTAATTGAAATCAGAATTTGTGGCCAGATTTACCTACCCCCCGAAAACAAAGGAGAAAAGCCACATCAAAATACTATACTAAAAAAGTACTACACTTGTAAAAAGCTCGAATTTTAAATTTT
>JAQIXA010004603.1:0-11012 GCA_034699045.1 Nanhermannia cf. coronata Gr-Ori-00579 | reverse complement strand
ATTTCAAAGTTTTACGTAAAGAATTACTTTCTGTGAGCAATGAACCTCAATGATGGCTGGAACGAGGCTCACAATGATTTCTCTGTCGTAAACATTACACGTTGTATATTTTTGTCCATTCCGTTTCGCACATTCATCCAGACATTGAAATTTCAGAGTTTGTACGCCTAATTATATTTTAAAAATAGGATTATTATTTATTTTTGAAATAATATCTTAGTATTGCCTGAAGCTGAGCCTTCTATCATGGATCCGCCTATTTTTATAACATTTATTAAATATATTTATTCAAAATAGTAAAAATAATAGTAAATATTACTAACCATTATTACTTCTGTCTGTATTAAATCAGAAAATAAAATAAAATTTAAAGTAAGGTTGAGACAGCTATACAAATTGTTTCGTAAGCGATATCATAAACGACTCTGATTTAATATCAGCCCTAATTGGTTAAATTTGCCCATAAAAATATATAAAATTAACCCAAAATTTGTTATACATATCAAACAATACAGATGTGTAAAAATTTGTACCTGAAATATTCGAAAAAAAATTAGGAAAAATATGAAGTTTTCACTACAATATTAATAATAATAATAATAATAATAATAATAATAATAAGGTTTTATTTTTTTCTTTTGAGGCCTGAGCCCATAGAATTCAGTACATAATATAATTTTCTAAAAATTGAGAGGTGCTTTATAAATTATTTTAGTATTATTTTATAGTTATTCAATAAATTCTAGTTCTTTTATAAAACTTAATCTTTTGGTAGCTTCTGCAATGTAATTATAAATTAAACTAATATTATCTATATTTAAAAGTGTATCAAAAAGTAAATGATAATTTTTTTCATTTAACCAATTACAATTAACAAAGTTTAAATATTTTTCTCGACTGGAACTATGTATTCTACATCTAAATATAAAATGATAGAAAGTATTTTTTTCATTTAAGTTACATAAACTACATATTTCATCATTATTAAATTGATAGCTTTGTTTATCTATATAAATACTATCTCCATTAATTCTTAATTGTGATATAATTTTTTTATATTTCAAATAACATTTTAATTTTAGTACTATCGATATATCATATTCAAAAATATTTTTAAAAGTATTATAATAGGTATACTTACTTAATGCCTGTAAATCTTTTAAATCTTCACTTCTTAATTCTAAATAAGTTCTGCTGAGTATATTCGGTAATGATTCAGTTAATGATGCAAGACTAATTTCATCCATTTCAAAATTATGATTATTTATGAGATTCATGAAGCAGTGATACCAATTGAACTGATTTTTGTTGGGATTCTCATTGTGATATTTTTGAAGGTATTTCAAACTTAAATTCGGTAATCTTGTATCTTGCATTTTGAGTATTCGGAGAATAAGATAAATCAGTCTTTTTAGAATAAAAAATTTCACTTTTGTTCTATTTGACTCTAATCTAACCATACATGAGTGAGCTTGTGATTTGACCCCCAGCTGAGTTCTTAGGAATTTATTTTGTGGTATTTCTAATTCTTTTAAATAATTGATTGACCATATTGGGCTTGCATATAATAAAGTAGGTAAGATTATTGAATTTAATAATTTCATTTTTGCTGACCATTGATTTATTCTACCTTTCCAGATGATTTCATTGACTGCTTGTATTGTCTTGTTGGTCTTTTTTATGAATTGAATTTTTGCTTTATTGAAAGAACCCGATGATGAAAATGGAATACCAAGGTATGTATATTCAGTTACGATTTCAAGTGCTTTATTTTCATAATAAAAATTGTCAAGTTTTTTTCTTCCACCATTTTGAAACACCATCACTTTAGTTTTATCTAAATTCACTATTAACTTTAAACCTTTAAAGTATTTTGCTAAAGCATTTATTTTGAGTTGAAGGTTACTTGCCGAGTTAGCTAGTAGTATCATATCATCACAGTAGAGAAGAAGATGAATTATTTCCTTTTCAAGTTGAACACCACCAAGTCCACACTTTTCTAAATACTTAACTATGTCATGGATGAATAAATTGAACCAATTTGGTGAAGTGATTTCTCCTTGTAAAACACCTTCAGTTATTTCTATTTCATCAGACAGTTTGTTATCTTCAAGTCTTACTCTTGTTGTTGCTTTTTCGTAAATTATTCTAAAAATTCGAATTATTTTGTTACTTATGCCTACAGAATTCAATCTTTCCCACAAGAGCTTGTGATCTATTGATGGAAAAGCCCTTTTGAAGTCGAAGAAACACGAGTATAATTTTTCTTTTTTGTTAAATTTTGATTGAATGATTGCATTTAAAGTAAAAATTTGATCTTCACATGACCTTTTCTTTTGAAATCCAGCTTGACTTTCATGTAAGATTTTTTCTTTCTCAATCCAAATATTAACACGATTATTAATTAGACTTGTGAATATTTTCAACGAACAATTAAGTAATGAGATTGGCCTATAATTTTCAGGATTATTTTCGTCACCTTTTTTATATATCATTGCTGTTGTGGATTCTGACCATTCTGGTGGAGGAATTTCTTTTTTATAAATATCATTTAAGCAATTGAGTAAATTTAATTTCATTTCAGGTGTAAGGTATTTGTAAGATATTTAAATAACAATAAAGTATAAGGTAAAAGTTATTAAAATTTTAATAAAATATAGAAAGATAGGTAAAAAATATGCTTATAAAAAATTTATACTTTTTTTAGGTTTGATTTTATTTGAGATAAATCGCCTATTATTTTATGTTAAAATTCTTTGATGGAATACAGTAGTAGGGGTAAAATTTAGACTAAAAATATTATAGGGGTAATAATCAAACAAAATATGGATGATATTAAATTATAGCCTTTTATTAAAGGTATAATTGATTTTCTAGCAAATTAATTCATGTTTCAAATTTATAAGTTAGAAAAGCATTCACAGTCTCCTCGGTCAAAATGGTCAAAAAAGTAAAATAAGTTGACCTTTTAAGCTTAAAAAACGGTCCAGCATTCAAGAAAATTGGACTCAAACTTGTGAATTTTGTCTCAAGTAATTTTTTTGTTTTTTCATTTCCATGAAACCCGATTTTCTGTGTGTTTTTCAACCCTTTTTTAACAAAATCTTCAGATTTATTATTGAGGTAGCCGAACAGTTTGAAAAAGGTGAGTTCAACAGTAATAGAGACCAGAAAGTAGATGGGGAATGCCCCGTAGAACTCATAATATTCGATTTTGAAGAATTTAACACATCCCATAAGGGAAACGATGGTTATCAAAAATAAAATCGCAAGAATAGAGCTCAAGATCGGTGAAATGAACTGGTCCAAATAGTCAATGAAAATCTTTAAGCACTGGTAAAAGTGGATCATTTCTTTGGTTTTTTTGACCGAAATTCTTGCTTCTTGACTTAATTTGCTAAAATTAAATTTTCTTTAGCTAAAAATCTAATCTTACACAGAGGGTTGCAAACAGATGAGGTCAATTTTTTCTTTAAATAATTTACTTTGACACCTACATTTAAACAAAGTTCAAATACAAAAATTTGCAGCTGCTTTTAACCCTTTCCAGCCAAATGATGATATGTTTTTAGATCATGTTCATATTTCAATTATTTTAATCATAAGTTAAAAATCCAAATTTTACCAAAAAAAAAAATTTTTTGATTGTTTTTTGGGTTAAAAATGTATAAAATGACAGAACATCAAAAATATTTAGTAAATGAAATAATTATTTAAAGAAAAAAAAGACCTCACCAGTTGTTTGCAACCTTAATAATTGTTAGGATTAGGAGTAATTGTAAAAAATTGACTAACCATATGATATTGAACCAAGAATTTATATATTTACAAGCAATGATTAAAAGACAAACGATGAACATTGCATAAACCATGTTTGAGCCAACCATATAGCCCTCAACCAGCGCCCAAGGGTACTTCAACCATGGTGACCTTACAACTCCAAAAACGTTCAACAAATATCTAAAAAAAATTATTTCAAAAAAAAATATTCTTTGACAATGTCTCTTATTTATAATTCGTAATGTAATTTTTTTGAAATTTCGAAATATGCCCTACCTGGATTGTTCGGAGAAATGCAAATAAGCGAGTGACGCCATAATTCCAAAAAGAGGCTTGGCCATGTAGAAGAAAAGCGCCATGTAGCCAATCCACCAGTGCTCTATATATGGCATCTCAGTTTTATCTGAAAAATATTGATAGTTTTTTAAATGGTCAAATTGACCATTTAAATAGATAAAATAATGATAAAATAGGATAAGATATCTTCTACTTAAAATAAGGGTATTTTAGTGAGTACGAATATTTAAAAAAAATATTTAAGATAATATAATTTCAAATTAAATAATTATAATGATTAAAATGCTTCATTATTCTGAATTTATCTTTTCGAAATTTCCATTTCTTTCATTTTGGCCAGTAGATTGGTCCTTTTACTGGACATTTTTGACCATTTGGCCAGTTCATTTTAATCTGCTGTACCAACCTTTCTAACAATATTTAGTTTGCTTACCTTTCCAATATTTTTCAAGAACGACGATTTTTATAACAAGGTCATTCGCCACCTCACGATGTATGTAGATATAAATATAGATGACCAGAGCGCTTGCGTACAAAAGCGAGTAGAAAATATCGACAAATATCTCGAAAGGTGGAACAAGGTCATCGTTTAAGGCTGCCCAAATATGGTGCGTCACCAGAAGCCAAGAAAAGGCAGTGTACCCTGCCACTACCTTAAACCCAAAAAGGTTCTTTTTGACCTCTAGTATTTGACCTTCACGAAGTTTCCCAGTCCACTAAAAAATTAAAAATTATAAAAATAAACTTATATATATAGCTTATGCTTCGCCTATCATGAATGATCAAAATTATATTTGGTCAAAGACCAAATTTAGAGAATTATGTTCATTCTTGATTTGGATTTTGATATTAGAGATTAAACTGTTTATCGCGAGTTTTAGGTTAGGATTTTTAAATTTAAAGGATTGGATTTTATATTATACATATAATAAGATAGTGAGATCGGAAATTATACATTCCGATCCGGGAATTATATTGAAAGGATATATTCGGCTTTCTGGCCTTTGCATGTTAAACCTCATATAAAGGCCAGAAAACCTATTATAACCCGAACATATCCGTTGGACATCCCGTTTTCAAATTCAAATGACCCAGTTTAAGATTATTTTGACCGGAATATTGTTTACTTACAAGCATCTTTTTGTATATCTTTAAATCTCTTTAGAGTTAAAAAAAATTCTGGCTACCTTAAAAGGATTTGAGTAAACAAACTTAATCCTTGTAAATGGTCTGCAGTACAGCCTAAAAGCTGTCCCAAGGTCCATTGACCTTACTTAAATTAATTGACCTGAATACAGAGTAGTACCTACTAAATCTGAATTTTTAGAAAAATTTGCAAGATTTTTTTTTATTTAGCTAGCGGCTATAGCTATATAAATTATAAATCGTATTTATAAATTTTAAAGGATTATCCAACCAAAAACTCAATATAAAAATAATTTTAATTTCAATTTCAATTCTTGTTTCTTTCACAAACATCATTTATTTTACGAGCGAAGCGAACACTTATTAATACATATTCACCTTTTTTAGGGTCCGCGTACAGGGACCTAAATTCTAAATTCTGCCACATGTTATCAAATGGCCTTTTTACTTCCACAGATTAGGACGAAATCTCTTTAAGTACTCCACGTAGAGCCTTGAATCATTTTTTATTATACGAGTATCCGTAGACACATTTTACACAGAAATGCGGTAACACCTTTTTAATTATCAAGTCCTAAGTACTTAAAAAAACCTTTACTTATCTTTTATACTTTTTTTTACATCGTACCTGAATTTTTATCAAAATTTTAATTCCACATTTCCGAATAAAATGTGTCTACGGATATAATAAAAAAAAAGTTTCAAGTCTCTACGTGGAGTACTTAAAGAGATTTCTCCGTCCGAAGTCCTCCCAAAAATGGATATTTAATAACATGTGGCAGATAACATATATGATATGATTTGATAACATATGACTGTCTGTAGTATTCGTTTAGATTACTAGAGTTTAGATTACTATTAAACCCTAGTTTAAACTTAAAGTAAAGTGATTGCTCAAAATTAAAACATTTTATTTCAATAAAATATATTGAAAAATAAATCTAAATAATACAAATTCTTTTCTATTCTATTTCTATACATACATATTTAATATAGATTAAGTTAATTTATTTTTATAAACATTTTAATGTCATTTAGTTAATTGAAATACTTTTAAATTAAAAGCTAAAAATATCACGGTTTTTATTAATGAGAATGGCCTTTTTTGTAAAAAAACCAAAAAATATCCAGATTCTCCCAAAATTACCCCTATAAATTCTCATTTTTTTTGTATCTTACTGAATTCTGCAATGTAATTTTCCTATAATTTAAAACTTTGACTTTGACTGTCATGTTTTAAACAGTCTGTTTACACAATATTTTTTTTATATAAAAAATACGGATTTAGGATGATTAGAAACTAGATAATTTAGAGTTCAAAAGGTCAAAATGAAGGTCAAAAAAACAAAGAAAAATCTTGGAGAAGTAAGTAGGAAAAATGAAGTTGACCCTGTCGAGCCTCCTGAAGATCTTTTTGGTTGTTTTAATGAAGGTACCTTTTTTTAAAAACTTTTTTAGAATCTAATAGTCTATAATACAGAGCTCTGAAAAACCTAATTTGCCTCAGTTTCTTAATCTAAATTTGTATATTATATGTATATTATATATTAGTTAGTCAAATGTAATATTATGAAATGAAATTGAGGTCATATTCTGGTTCTTCAGAGCTGAATATGTACTTGGCTTAAAAATATTTTTTTGTCCTCTTTTTTTAGAAATTCGTAATAGTTTGAAAAAGTTGGAGAAACATCATAGGAAGATTCAAAAATGTGACATAAATGACTCCAGTCATGTCAACAAGGACGTCAAGGATGTTAAAATACCTACAAAAAGCAAGATAATTAGACCAATTATAGTTAATTCAGCACCATCACAACCTCAAGTCAAAATGTAATTTTTATATTTTTAAAATATTGATCATTAACCTTAATCTGTATGTATTATTTACTTTAAATTCAGCTTTGAAAGACAAAATTTTAGCCTTAGTTTATATTTTATTTAATGTCTTGTCATTGAGGATAAATCTGGTTTTCAGAGCTGAATTAAATGACTTAATCATATTTAAAAGTTGATATTTTTTTAGAGAACCATTGAAGGTCCGTGATGTTAAGGCTAAGACTAGTGCTGTAAAAGGCCAAGCTGATGAAATACAGCCTTATGTTGAAAGTGTCCATTGTTATTTTAATCGGAGTTCTCGTAAAAGGTCTAAAAAACCGGAACCTGCTCCTAATATTACTATCCCATTAAAAAAACCATCAAGAAAATTATCAAGAAAACCAAAACCATCAACAAAAGAAGACATTAAAAGGGATATTGAAAAGCACAAAAAGTTAATTGTACTATTAGAACCTTTGGACAAAATTAAAAGGTCAACATCAACTGTCCATGTAAATGAATCATCGATTATTTTCAAAGATGAATTTGGCTCTTTGGTCGATTCTCCAATTGATCCTGAACCTGAACTTAGTGATTTTTTTAATGATTTTTTTGATAATGATCCACAACCACTCTCACCATCAACATCACCATCACCTAAAAAGAAGAAAAGAAAAAAGTGTCCAAAAAAGGCTAAAACTGACAATTGTAACTCTAACAAGAAAAGAAAACTAGACGAAAAAATGTGCGATCTTTGTGGACAATATTTCCTCAATTTGGTAAATAAATACTAAAATAGAAAAATTACTTTTTTAAGTGCTCCAATTTAATCTTATCTCATATAATTTGGTTGAATATACCCTTATTTTATTGGTCTAACTTTACCCGTTTGAAATTAACTCAATTTTTTTTTTAAATCTTGTATTAACTTAACATATATATATATAGAGGTAAATTCAACCAAAATAGGGATGAAATTAAACTTTATCTTTTTTAGGGGAATCACATAAAAGCCATGCATGAGGGAAGAGCTCCACAAAGACTTGCATCAAAAATCCTCCAGTACAAAAAGCCACCAACTTCAATATTTTGCTCATTCTGCTCTCAACATTTTGATGATGAAAAATCCAGCCTCTTTTTCGACCATATGAAGAAACATGATCCAGGATGGCATTCTAATTGTCCATTTTGTGACAAGGTTTTCTTCATCTTTAGTGACTACACGAAGCATGTACAAATTTTCCATCCTTACCAATGTCCAGTAGAGGATTGTACTGAGAAAGAAAGAGCTTTTAATTTTTTAACTCTCTTTAAACAACACATGAGGTCGAAACACAGGGATCAATGTCAAGAATTTGGTGTTAAAGGCAAGGGAAGAGAGCTGAACTTTTTATGTGGTACATGTGGAGCTTCATTTTCACAACAGAGCTTCCTTGATGATCATATAATTGTAAGAAATCTCTTTATAACGGCAATTTCTTTATATTTATTTATTTTTTATCATCTAAGGAAAGTACTGTAAAGACTATTTATATTTTTAGGTTCATGAAGATCCAGCCTCTGTGACCTGTACAATTTGCCAGAAAATATTTAAAAAAAAACGGATATTCGATGAACATATGGTAAATTTTGATTCGGATTAGAATTAGATCATCTATTCATTTAATTTAGCTTTTTATAAATCTAAAGTTGGCTTTGTTCTTTTAAATATAAATGTAGATATTTGTAAAATTAAGGTCGAAATCTGTTTATCCAGACACTAGAAGAGTTAATAAGTCTTATTAATATAATACTATAATAAACTATTGTAATTTTTTACAGAAAAACTCTCATGGAGAAAAAAATATACCCTGTCCATTCGAAGGTTGTAAAAGATTCTTCGCTTCTCAAGATACATTGAGGTTCGTAAAAATAGAATAATTATAGAAAATACCTCTAGTTTAAGTAAGTTAAGTAGGTTTTAAAATTTATAAGACTTTACATTTACAATAGATAGATGTTCTAATTTTTAAATAATTTATCTTATTTTAGACAACACAGGTATTATCACGATCCAAATTCAATCAAAAATATCTATAGAAGCCACAAAAGACAAGAGGATACATACTCATCGCGTAAAAGGATCAGTTCAACATCCTTTGATGGTGCAAAATTTCCTCAAAATCCTCAAAATAAATGCCCAAAATGTTATAAGACATTTGACAATATTTCTACCTATCATAATCACATTGGAGTTTTTCATAATGATGACAAAATAGAATTAAAATCATCTTCTGCTGGGAAAGAAATATTTAATTGTCCAATTGAATTCTGTCCAGCTAAATCTGAGAGTCGGCGAGTTTTAAATATTCATATCAAATATGACCATGCTAAATATGCCAAGGATTTTGTGAAAAATGCAGAAAAGAAATTTAAATGTCGATTTTGTGACCGTTCTTATAATTATCAACATGCTTTAAAGGTAAATTTGATTTTAAAATTTAATTTCAAATTTTTTGTACGAGCGAAGCGAGCACTTACAATTCAACTTTGATTGCACTTTGTCCGTCTGTCTGTCCAGAGGATAACTCGAGAACTACTGGACCGATCTTAACCAAACTTGGTATGAAGGACCCCTATAGGGTCTCAGTGTGCCATTTCGACAAAAAACCCAGGTGGCCCCACCCCTTGCGGTGCTGCGGAACCTTTAATCCACCGGAACCGCAAATTTTTTTATTTGATAAAAATAACATTTCAATGCTGCTCGCACAATTAATAATTAACTTCTAGTGAGTTGATTATAGCCTAGTATACTATAATGAGCATACATAATTAATTTTAATTTTTTTTGAATTATAGGACCATGAACTATGTCATACGGACCCTTCTCAAACTACATGCGATATCTGTTCAAAATTTTTCACATCTTCATTACAAAAAAGGTCTCATGTAAGGGAGATTCACAGTGAGAAGGACATTAGTTGTACTTTTCCTAATTGTTCTAAAAAATTTGCACTTTTAGTGAATTTAAAGAAACACTTGAAAAGTGCTCATGGTACAAGTCCATATATTGACTGATAATTGGAAGAAATGTCTATTTTCTTATGTAGGTAATAGTAATAAGTATTATATTATCTACATCTACTTATTAATTTTAGAATAAAGATTTGATTTTATGACAAAATTTCAAACTTCACAAAGTGACATTTGGCCTTTTAAATAAAAAACTTTTTATTTTGCTATTCCAATCATTAGTAAATATTCCAAGTAGAGAGTAGATAGACGATAGACAGCCAGTAACAATAGATGCAAAAAATAACTTATCTAGATCTTTATACTTTTTTACGATATTTAGGAATTTTATATATATAAATAGGTAGATAACCTAATATTATTTATGATAATTTGTACGTATCATAGTTTACCATTGTAAAAGTGACTGGAAATTTTCTTAAAATCTTGTATATTCTTCTGCAAATCTCATCACTATCCTTTCCTTGATCAAAATTTGAATCCATTTCTCTAAAATATAAAAAAGTTAGGTAAATTAAAGTATATTTATTAACTGGTACTGTTAGTGTACTGTACTGATATCAATATAATAAGATGGTTTGATAGAAATTTTACAACAATAATCAAGTATGTACAATGAAACTTACATGATTTTGTGATAAATATCTGTAATATTTCCAACTTGATTTAATTGCGTAAGTGCAGAAATGATGTATTTTTTATAAATTTGAAGGATTGATGTTTGACCAATTAAACTGTACAACAAAGTTCTCGAGTAGGGAAGTTGGGATTTTGATATTTGGTCCGTGTGATTGAGAAAGCAGTTTTCTTCAGATTTGATAATCGATGATGATATTCTTGACAGAACTAATATCGTTCTTTTGAAAGAGAATTTTTTCCCAATAGTTGACTCGGCTGGGTAATTTTTTGCAATACAATCATGGATTTCGACGGGTGTTCCACCGTTTTGAAGCTTCTCTAGA
>JAQIXA010004602.1:0-11013 GCA_034699045.1 Nanhermannia cf. coronata Gr-Ori-00579 | reverse complement strand
CCATTTTGATAATCTATCTTTTTAAAATTTTAATAAATCCCTAAAAAATTGCAAAAAATTGGACCTAAGGACAAATGCCCATAGGTCCTAATTCTCTTAGGGGTTTTGTCTTTAGGGGTAAAGAGGTTATGGAAAATGTCCTTAGGGATACAATTTTAGGGGTTTTGTCGCATCACCCTATAGTTACATACCTACTCAACTATAATATAGTATCCAGCTACCTACGAGTACCCTATACCTACCTAACTAACTAACTAATAATTTTTAATTTTTAATTTCAGCTATCGAAGATCCGAACAACAATAAATACTCTCCATTTAAATAGAAGAAACCCAATCTAATCCAGCCAATATTTAGGTAAAAAAAATTGAATATTTTATATTTAGGTACCTATCTAAATTCTAAATAATATTCTCTAATTAGATATAGTGTAGAATTGAGCAAAATTTGTCAATTTCGAATGAATTTTGATCTTATGATTAGACTATAAGGTCTAGGTATTAGGTGCCTATTTTCTAATCGAATTTTTTATTATTAATTTCAGATTACTCTATGTATCAAGATAAAACTTCTGCTACATTCGCTCGGTATTATGTAAAGGTACCTACCTAATACCTTCCTTTATTATAAAAAATAAATCTTAATTTTAAATTTAGCTACATACTATAATATATAGCAAGGTACCTAATATTCCTAGTTAATATATCCTATACTACCTATTTTAATTGAAATTTAAACCCTACCTACTTAGATATGTATTAGTCTCATTCATAAATAACATTAAAATATTAATTACCTAGCTTAATTTTTAGTTTTAAAGTATAATTTTATTTAATATCTCAGGTGTAGTCTGAAGTATTCAGTCACAAGTATAAACTATTTAAACTTAGATTAGTTATATCATAAGGTATATAGTAACTTAGGATTTAGCCCATATAATTTAACTTACAAGAAGATATAAATATACCTATACTACGAACCTAAATAAATAAAATTTGAATTATTTTACAAAAAGACAAAAAAAAGCACAAGTTCTAAAGATTTAATTTACTTAATATACATAGGTCATAGGCAAATATACATAAAAAAAATGTAAGTATTTAAAGTAATTGTATAGAATGTAGTTAGCATAATATTTTAATTGGATAGCTAGATTGAGATGAGGTATCAATCAGTAGATAGATATTATTTTGCATTTTTTATTTAGAAATATTTTGAAAAGATTCTTTATACTACCTATAGCATAGCCTATAGTTACTTTATACTTTATTATATAGTTACTTTGTCATACCTACATATACCTATATATTCATTCATATCATAATCATATAAGTTACACATTATGCAAAAGTATCTTTAAGTCAAAATTGGCAGTTTGTACAAAAAAAAACTCAGAATTTCTAAATTTCTAACTTTTTTTCAGATACTTGAGACATCTCAAGTAGGTAGTGTAAGGTATCTGTGCTTAAGTGATAATTTGGTTGGTTTTTTTGAATTAAAAAAAGTGAGGATTTACGAGGCGCATAATTTGTTTGTATACATATGCTCGTTAACTAACAAGTATTTGCTGGATATTTTGATATGAGAAATAATATGAGATTTGGTCGGTCAACAATGGTATATTATGGTATATTATGGTAATCTGGCTATTGTGAGAGGAAATTTTTAGAATTTTTATTATGAGGCATTTGTGAGTCAATGCGGGAATGCTACAACTACACCACAATCCAACACACATACGAGATATATTTAATCAAATTTTCAAATCTTCAAAAACTAATACTAATAAGGTTAAATCGCAAAAAATAATTTGATTTTTGAGATTCTACCTATAGTCAAATGTTAGAAATTATGCGTTTTTTTAATCGATTTTATGAAAATTATTTACCTATCTATGTATTTGCATGTAGGATAGACCTGAAATTTTTGAGGACATGATAAAGTTTTAAACCTAACGATAAGTATCAAAATTCATGTCAAAATTTGCAAAATTTTTGACAAATTTTTGTTTGAATTACCTTAAAATCTTACAAATTTAAACTTCTTCTTAGAATTAGACCTTAAATATTAGTTCTTTCATAAAACTTTTGATTGAAACGTATAAGTTAGCTTTAACTTTAGGTATAACTGTTCTTATAGTGTGTAGCTTAATCCAAAAACGCGATTTAAATTTGAATTAAATGTCCGGATTCTTCTGATTTTTTCAATGAAATCTTGAAGAATTTGAATGAATATTTTAAAATATTTAAATGGGCTATAATATAAATGTTCAAGTAGGTATAGAATGAAAGAAAAAAATGTCCCAATTGTGGCATGGGTATAACATGGCCAAGTCAAAATGGTCCATAAAGTCCATAGGGGTCTGTTTTAATGACCTCGTTAGATTCTACCCTGACCCTTCAAGGGGGCCTTTATAGGCCAATAACCTTAACTTTAACTTTTAGAATTTTATCTGCTCTCTCATCTTGTATATCAGTATATACGAGCAGATATATAAAAACTCGAAATTCGAGTCTAAAACCTGCTAATTGACCATTTAATTGTGGCTTCCGTCGATTTTACTAAAACTTAATTGTGATGTAAAGTCAATGTCAACTTTGTAGAGGAAATTTGGTCATTTGAGGAGCCACTTTTAATGGCTCGTAGATCACAAATAATTGAGATTTTTTCTCTAATTTTTTCTTTCTATAAGATTCGAACATCTGTGGTTTTGATTGTTATCAAAAATCTTTTTTAAAAGCCGACAGAGTTTGTCAAAGTTCCTTTAAAAAAATACTTGGTTTTGGACACTTGACTCAATCACAAAATAATGTCAAAAATTTGTAATAGAAATCCTACTTAAAATTTATTTTATTCATTTGCCAAAGGATATCTTGGGGTTATAAGGAATTTTTGGGCTTTTAAATGAAGTTTAAAAGACCTGAAAGCCGAATATATTCTATCGTTAAATTCTCAAATACCACGAAAATTTATGTTTTTTGTAATTTTTAAGGTCAAGTACTCGTATATTATATGGTAATTTCAGACTTAGAATTTTCGTCAATTCGATTAAAATAATATTTTTTGCAATTTTTATAAGTACCCTAATATAATGGTAGGTAGGGTACTATTTATAAAGACTTTAAAAAACTCATATTTGGACATTTTATATTTTGATCAAATGACACTAATAATCGTGATAAAATCTGAAATTTTATGAATATTTTAACCTCAAACTCAAAACTATACAGTAGATACACAAGTTGTACATGGCTCCGATTTAATCTCATCCCCATTTTGGTTGAATTTTTCCCCTTTATTTTTGTATAAAATTAACCCAAAACTTTTAAAAATCTTAACCTAACTGGATAACTTTTTTTCATACAGGACAGAGGTAAAGTTAGACCAAAAATATAGGTGTAAATAACTAAAATATAGGGATGAAATTAAACTTAAGCCGTTTTACATATCAGCAAATATATACTCTGTATTTTTGTCAAAAATCAGAGATATAACTTGTGACTTGTGTAATGTAAAATGTCAATTTGAAACACTTAATTAATCTTGTCCAAATCTCTCATCAGAACAGAACTACAAGTCAGAAATATTTTTTAGATAGATAAATAGGAACTTTTGGTTTTTTTTTGCCAAATGGAACCGAATGTCAAGTTTTAAATTTTTTTTTCTAAAATTTTTTTCGGGGTATTTGGTGCTAATGATTCTGTTGATCAGATCGGAGATCATCTCGATCTATTTATCTTTTTCAAATGGGAAATAACATGAGGAAATGAATTATATAATGTATTGTATACTATAATATGTAAGTATGTATTAGATTGATGGTTTGGGTAGAGGATTAATGGTCTTATGGATGGATAAACACCATTTTTCATTTTTGCAAAAAAAAATCTTTAAAATACTACAAGCAAACTTAATTTTGGAAATCTACAAAATCTTGAATTTTAAAAAAATTTGCAAATTTTTCAAAAGCTATTTCCATATAGAGGTTTGAAATGTAAAATTTGGTCAAAATTTGGTTTAAAAGTTAAGAGGCTTTGTATTTGTAATAGATAATTTAGAAGAAAAAGTCCAAATTTTTGTTGATTTCACCACTTATTGATTACACTTATTGATTATAGTCAAAAATTTTAAATTTTTACACATTTTTGTATTTTCTATTAGAAATTACCATAATATATAAGTACCTACTAGTATATCGAGTTGTTAATCCAAAATCTGGGTAATACTCCGTAGTAATGACTGAAATCGAGCAAAAAATCTCGTCTATGTTAATGATTTGTGGGTGTAAATTCAAATAGAATTTTTGAGAAATAGTTTTTGGTTGTGGGTCATAAGAAGTTCATTTTCTAATGGATTGTCATTTTTACCACATAAATATGTGCATTCATTAGCTACTATACTACTTGGAAATACGAGTAAATCCACAAAAATGTCCAATTTTCTAAATATCCAATTTACACAACTTTTGACACCAAAAAGTCTCAAAATTTAGGTATTTTTGACTTGATAAGGCCTAAAACCATCTAGCTATTACGATTAGAATGAAATTTATCTTTAAAGTAGTATTTTTAACAAAAAATATTCAAATTTTTTGGTTGAATTTACCTCTATAATTTTGGTGTTTTTAGTTTAGTTTTGGTTAATCTATCTATAAGGTTAGTTAGGATTTTTTTTGTGTTAATTTCATAAAGTTGGGTCAAAAATATAGAGGATAATTTAACCAAAATAGGGATGACACAAGTCAATTGTCATAAGTATAAGTTAATTTATTGACATAAGTCAATAAAATGTTACAAAATTACAATTTTCTCATCGATTTAGATCTGAATTTAAGTAAAATATTGAAAAATTTAAGATTTTTTCTTAAAAATGAGGTAGCATCCAAATTATGATTTTTTGATTTTAAGCAAATTGAAAATTTTTTGTGTTTGTAAATTCCTTGTGTTTATTCGAGCCAAACCATACACATAATATATTATTTAGTAGATTAACGAGATACTTAACAACTTGTATTTACCAAGTACTTACAAGACAAGTACCCTACATAAACATATTATGTATGTAGTATGGTAGTTTTACAAACACTTAAAATTACCTACCAAAAAAAGTGAGGTTGGAACAAACAAGGCATGTAAGTAATACAAATACAGAGCTTGAGTATTACATCATAAATTATGAAAATCTCAAATCTATATTACCCAGTTCAACATTATTTATATACTGATATCTTATGTTATATTCTACCTTGTAAAAATCAGAATATTTGCATATTTTTGTGATTTTTCAACACTTTTTTTATAACTTTTAACATATATACATACTCTGTATGTTAAAGAAAAGTACCTTTAAATCATCATAAATAGTTAGTTTTCGAGATATTGAACTTATTTTCATTATATGAATTTTACTAAATTTTTTGACCCTGATTTTGATAAATTTTGACCTAGAGATTTGATATTTTCTGAGGATTTTATATAATTTTCTCCAAGATTAGTGGATAAATAGGATATTTTTTGTATTTTTGTATGCATTCGAATGGACATTTTCTTGAATGATTTGGCATAAAAATCATAAAAAAAACTCATTTTGCTAATTCTTAAAAGAGCAATTTACTCAAAATCTTGAAGAATTCTGGCTTGGCTTGGCTGGTTGGGTTCGCCCATTCGATTCTGAAATTTTTTGAATTAAGTTTTTGAATTTGTTGGGAGGCGGGTGAAGAAAGTAATAGATTTTTTATTCAGCACATCATGTGAGGGATTTAGCCTATTTTGGAACTTTTTTCAAAATTGAAACTCTTAAAAACTTATCAAAATTCAAATTTAAACCAACTTTTGTTACATTTCAGTCGTTAAAAATACTATTAAAGAATGATTATCAATTTTAATTACTTAATAAACTTTCTTTTTAAGACCTTAAACACTTGATAATTGACATAAATCGTGGAAAATTTCGAAAAAAAGTTCCTGATTTGATGATTTCCCTCTCAAAATCCTTTAGTGAATATGTTGATTATACTTTGGATAAAAAAAAGGTCTGTAGAAAGAATTGAGTACAATTTCTAATTGGTAAATGCAAATGTTTATAGCTGGGTAGAATTTAGGCGGACTTTTGGCCACAAATCAATTTTTATTCCAAGTCCAAGTGCTGCTGCTTCTGCATATCTCTTTGCGAGATCTTCCAATTTAAAGATAAATTAATTTTTTTTCAACGAATTTGAGATTTCTACCCCTTGCTGACTTGACTCGGTTGCAGTCTGCACTAATAATCCACAATTGATGGTCAGGACCCTATACATACACTTATACAGGGTGATCCAGAAGTAGATGCCAAAGTATTGATTAGAATTTACAAGAATTGAATGTCAAGATAAACCGTTTCACTGCCTCGGATTTTTAATAGATTTTGTATAGACTAGATGGGATTTTTGAACAAGTTAGATAGGAAATTAAAAAACGGAGTTCATGAATTTATAAACCTTTTGATGCTAAGATTACCAGGTCAAATGTTATGGGTCAATCAACTCAAGGCATTTTTCTATATGAGAAAAATTGAAATAGTTTAATATTGCTCAATTAAAAACTTGAAATGTCAAAATTTATGATTCTCATGCATAATAGACCTCGGAAACTGTTCAACATTTTGTATTTTGAAACAATTTTGTCCTATTTCAATTTTTTCAATTTTTCTCCCATGTAAAATTTCTTGAATATATTGAATATTGACCCATAACTTTTGACCTGGTAAATTTAGCATGGAAAGGTTTTGGTATTCGTGATCTCCTTTAAATATCCTCTCGATTTGATATCTCGCTTGTTTAAAAATCCCATTTAGTCTCTACTATATTAAAGCCTAAACATTTTCGCCACCTACTTTTGGATCACCCTGTACATACCTTTCTTATGAACATCTCCTACAGTCACCCAAGTCTCACAATTTTAGCTCGAGTTCTCAAAATTTCTTAAAATATTTACAATTTTTAGACAATTTGTAAAATCAAGATATTTTTTAATAGGTTTTCGTAAAAATATCTAAATTAATAAATTTTACAACATGTGACACATTTTTTGGCAATTTGACGATTTACCTATTAAAAACTCAAAAGATTTCGTCTACCTAATTTAAAATTTTCAAATTTTGAAGCTTTTTGCACCTATTTTGAGCTTTTTTGATGGTTTAAACGAGATAAGTATCTTCTCAATTGATTGTTCATAAGCATAAGATACTTGAGTGAGTAGGATTTCATTCAAGTTTTGAGAAATCTTGTAAATTTTTTCGAGATTTTAAGGGCGGGTCAAAAACCGGTTTTTTTTTCGGATGGGTGAGATGAGATGGACTGACTGGGTGAAACCAGAAGCACTTTTTACAACTTTTTTGTTACTTTTTTATCTTTTTTTCCAGCCAGGATTTCTTATGGGACCCAATGACCACAAATCATCCATGGTAGTATAGATTAGATAGTGAATTAGCATACACAGTATTTAGTATTATAGGATATTTCTTATTATGAGAATGAGAATTATTTATGAGTTATTACGACTATGCAAATATTTAAACATTTACCTGATACTTGTATCTGCCTAAGTCAAGTTTTTTAAAGTCCAGTGGCCAGCCAAGCCAGTGCCAGGCCAGTCATTCAAAAACCGGACTCAGACTGACCAAATACAAAATACAAAACAAATTACTTCTAAATAATGAAAAATTTATTACAAATTTTACAGATTACAGATTTCAGTTTGAGACAAAGTAAAGATCTATGCATACATATGCTTTTAGGATACATACAATATTAATATGGCAAAAATGTCAAAAAACCATATTTTTAAGACAACTATAATATGACAAATATGTCAAAAAACGTTTTGAAACTGATCTCATTTGCTAAAAATAAAAAATTTTGAGTAATTTTAAGATAAAATTTCATTTTTAGACGCAAAAATGTGATGGAAAGCTACAAATATACATAAAACAAGTAGGGTACCTATAAAGAAATTTAGCTTATAATATAATCTATACCTAAAAATTGAATTTTTTTTTCTTAACAGATTAGCATTTCTAAAGACTCAAGTATCATTTAGATAAAGGCATTCTATTACTCTCAACTTTATCAAAAAAATTTATAAATATTCTTTAATTATTGATAATTACTAATTACGAGTATTGACCTTTTAGTTGAAAAAAAAGTTGAAAAATTTCTCAAATATGTTTTTTAAACATGAATAAAATTGATAAAATTGGAAATTATACGTTATAAAGGAGTTTAGTTGTATGTAAATGTATGGCATAAATCGTGTGTTATCAGACTGTAGTTGAGTTTGAAGTTAAAAAACTTTATTTTGGCTTGTAAATTGGTCATTACTTTGTGTTTTTTAAAAATTAACGAGCTCCTCACAACACCAAGATAAGATACCATCGAAGAAAAAAAAATGAAAAATCGACAAAAAAAATTGTTCAGCTACTGTTCAACTCCCACCAGCAGAGAGATTGCAAAAAAATGTAAATTTATGAATATTTCAATCCTCCAATAATCATAAATTATTACTGATGAAATACTCAGATTTCAAAAATACAAAGCCCAGTAGTCCATCGTCCACCTTATAATAGTAATTCTGATTTAAACTCAGATTTCAAACTTCAAATCCAAGGTTTTAAACTTTAAAAACCTCAATCCATTATATAGAGCTTGGGAAGTTAACTAAGTATTTCTTTAAAAATTTGGCAAAATTTTTGGCTCATAATAGAAAATAATTTCACGGAATTTAATTTCATCCATATTTTGGTTGAATTTATCCCTATTTTTTGGCCTAATATGAATTTTTTCTCAAATTTTTTTAATTTAGGTTAGAATTTAAAAAAAAATTGGTTTATTTCATACAGAATGGGTAAAGTTTGATCAAAAATATAGGGGTAAATTCAACCAAAATAGGAACGAGATTAAAGGCTTTCTTAACACCTTTACTAATAAACAAAATATTTTGAAGTTCGGCTGACACCAAAAACAGCACCCTTGCAAAGCTTGATGATAAATTTTATTTTATTTTCGATATCTCAGCTCTTGATCTGATAATGTTGTGGTCTTCTTATTACAAGAAAGGTAATTTGTAAGTAATACAGTAGTCTTCTATCTGTAAATCTAAATCTAAATTAAAAATTTGAAATTTAGATTTCGGTATGTATAAAGTATCTATGTCTAATTTCGATTCGAGTAGTTGTAAGGGCGTTTGCTCAAACAAACGGAAGCAATTTCTAAAAAAAAATTGTTTAAAAAAAGTATTGAAGGTCATGTGCCAGTATAAGTATGGTAATAAGTACCAGTAGTACTAGTTAGCTAGGTAAAGGGTTCAGAGAGGTTTAAAGTTCAAAAAAGTGCCGATAAATAATTCGATTCGATGGAATGAAAAGTCCAATTAGGTTGAAACTCACCCCAGATGATCTCTTCATTTCAGAATACCTACATAAGTAATACTCGAGTATTCTTAAATGAAAGATTAAGAAATTTTACAAAATTTATTCAACTTGTACTTAAGTACTCTACATATACTATTGCTAATCTCATTAATTCAAAACTGAAATTTGAAATCTTTAATTTATAATCTTGGATAAGAGTCTCCTGGTTTAACTTGCTGAGTTTTAGCTTCTGCCCATGCTGGGATATCAAAAAAATCGGGCTATTCTGCCCAATTAACCTCCCTTATTAATGAAGTACTTCAGATATACCAAATTATCTGTCTAAAAATATGGTCCAAATCCAAATTATAAAAATATCGACTTTAAAACTAGATTTAAGCCAAGTAAGCCATATATTTTTATATTTTTTAAGCTATATATTTTTGGCATTTGTCAAAATTTGAAGCTTCTAAAAATTAGTTTATATTTGATAATTTTTGTAAAATTGTCAAATTTCGAGCTTTTTTGATATAGGTACACTATAAAGTAAGTAGTATTTTTGCTACTTATTATGTAAGTTTAAGAATTTGTAGTTAATAAAAGTAATAAATTGTTAAGTATGCATCTTGGTAGTGGTATAAAATAAATAATTTAAGATTTTGGAATCGAAGCCTGAACGCCCCCAGACCTCAAAAAGCCGGCATGGAAAATCGAGAATTTCAACTGAAAACAAATTTGAATCACGACATTATAATTAAAAACACAAATACCTATGCAGTTACTACTATATATTGCTTGTATTATTATTATTATTAAATACTTACTCATTTGAATAACTTGTAAACACATTAGTTGGGATATTTTAACGCGATTTAACCCCATCAGGAAATCAAAAAAGTTGGTCAAATAATACGAGCTAGGTAATTACAAAATATTTTACAAACACATCATCACATAATCTACTCGTATTCAGTCATTTCAGCTGTGAAAAACTAGATTTTGCTATTCATTTGTGAAATCCTTCAAATCTATAGATTATACTTTAGAATCCAGATTATGCACTTTTATAAAATTATTTTCAAAATACTTGACAAAAATTTGACAAAGTTTGGTCTTAAAAAGCTAAAAATTACCATTTTTTTCAAAATTTCAAAAAAATTTTTTTTCAAAATACGATATTATGAAATATCATTTGGATATATGTAGGTATATTTGGAAACTTGCAAATGAGTTGAAAAAGGGTTCATTATTCTCATAAAAATTCAAAAATCATAACAAACTGAATAAATCTATTGTATTCAAAAAAAAGGTTTTTTTTTGTAAAGGTTTAGCACTTTCAATTCAATAACAAAAATCTCCATTCAAAATTCAAATGGCAATTACCCTTAAGCTTAGCTTAGTAAGTAAAAATATTTTTTTTCTATAACTTTTATCGAAATCTTGAGAGTAATATGTGTATATATGAGTAGGGATATTCTCAATTGATCTTTTCAAATCCATTTCTTTTCTTTCTTATGCAACAAGTACCCTTTTGTATACCTATTATTATTATTATGATTTAACAATAATATTATTATGATTATGATTATGATTATATTTTGCTTCTTTTCATATATTTCATATAGAGAG
>JAQIXA010004601.1:0-11014 GCA_034699045.1 Nanhermannia cf. coronata Gr-Ori-00579 | reverse complement strand
AAAAAATTTTTACCATGCTCCGTAAAAAAGCTCTTTTGACTTAAAAACCGTCATAGGGTATACATTTAGGTAGGTAAGAGTTTCTCAGCCTTTTTTGCTTTGCTTTTTGGTAGAGACCTTCTATTCCTATTTGCTGTTTGCTAGCTATAGGGTTTATTTATAAGAGTATACAAGTACACCAAATTTGATATTTGAACTTGATATATCAATCAGATGTAATTTATTTTTTTGCATTTTCTCAATTAATTGAAAGTATAGAACAGCCTCGATTCTGATTTTAAAAAATTTCATCAGTAATTTCAGTAGTCTGAAACAAACTGGAACAAAACTGGAACAAAGTTTTTGAATTTGAAAGTATTTTGAAAATTCCAAATATCTAAACTGTCAAATCATCACGAGTCTCGAGTATGAGGAATCGGTAAGTACTTCTTAACGTTCTATCATAAGTTTGCATCTTATACAATGGGTTAAATGAATATATTTAATAAAGTATATATCAATATATATACAGTTAATATAATAAGTACCGGTTTGCTATTAAATTTAACACTTTTTGTCTTTGTGTCATGATTTCTAAAAGGAAAGAAAAAAAGGAGGCTGTAGGAAGTGATGAAGCCGATGAAGGTGAAACAGTCGCTTCTCTTGGTAGTAAAAAAGAAGTAGTAAAAAAGAAGAGAAAAGGATCAGATTCAGCTGTCGATGGTTCTCCAGGACCTGATTATGCATCGACACCCCTCGTTGCCTCAACCATTGAAGGCAAAAAGAGATTG
The DNA here is from genome assembly GCA_034699045.1 of Nanhermannia cf. coronata Gr-Ori-00579. Taxonomy (NCBI): domain Eukaryota; kingdom Metazoa; phylum Arthropoda; class Arachnida; order Sarcoptiformes; family Nanhermanniidae; genus Nanhermannia; species Nanhermannia cf. coronata Gr-Ori-00579. The sequence continues at coordinate 10,244 of JAQIXA010004601.1, read as the reverse complement.
AGATGGGAATACAGACTTTTGGCCAGGATGGCTTTAGTCTTAGGTTAGCAAAATACATACCGATAAAATAGATTATAGAAAATAAATTAGCAATTCTCTGGATTTTTTTGACAGGTGTAATGGCGGTTGTATACTACAACGGACAACAAAATAAAGAACAAAGTATTGGCAAACACGATGAAGTTATTAGAGGAAAATATTTACAATTAGACTGCAAAGGTAACTACAGTATATACATAATACATTTATTCGAGTAGTATACATATACATATCTAATAATACAACTTACATCTAAAATGTGACATGTATATTTTAGGAACAAAAAATAAAGATGTCAAATCTTGTGGTAGAATGATTACGGATAGTCTATTGTTAAAAGAGGAAGTGATGTCTCTTGTAGATTTGGGCAGAAGGAGCCTGAAGAAAGATCTCATTATTGACTTTTACAAAGCATCAAAAGCCAAAAATAAAAAATCTTATGATTTCAAACCATCTGACAAAATCACATTCCAGTAAGTATACTACTACTTATTCCTATAAATAAGTAGTAGTAGTGATTAGTATCTAATGACCAAAATTGTACAATTTCAGGTCAGTGAAATCGAGAATCAAGAGACTCATATCAGATTATTTCAAAATTGACTACTTTCATATATTCTTGGCCCAGCCTTGTGTTCTCCTGAGAACTGATTCAGCATTTCCTAAATCCGTTTTTACAGTATGTATAAAATTTACTATGTACTACAGTGTAATTAACTTTTGTAATAAAATAATGTTTGTATTTTAGCACAAAAATAATTACGTGGCTCATATTGACCTGACCCAGCTCCAAAAAGACTTTTCAGGAGGTCGATTTGTCTTTGTCGATGGAGACAAGACCAATAGGACAGTTGAATCAAGAGAGGGTCGAGTTGTGGTCTTCTCATCAGGTAAAAAATTACAATATTTGAACAATTTAGATCTAAACTTTAGAATTCAAACTAATACTAATACTGATCTTGTCAGTGAATTCAGCTATATAAATCTAGATATTCTTTCATAGATATCTTAACTAACTAGATATTTACATCACTACTATTAAAACTACATATTATGTAGATCCTAGTATGTATATGAATTTTGAGTTTAAATTTCAAGAGTTTTTTTGAAATATATTTCTAATTTTTCTTTTACAATTTTAGGAGAAGAAAATATAGTCAAAGTTGAGGACACTGATGGAGGGGACAAAATCTCACTTCTACTAGGATTTACAATTAATGAAAAGGACTCAATTAATGATCCAAATTTCAACTCTTAAAATGAAACAAAAAGCAATATCCAAAAACAATCCAAAAAAAAGTATTTTTGCATGATATTATTAGCATTTAAGTAATCTTTATTCTATTCAGAAATCAAGTAGGGTATGTATAGAGGATTTTTACTCACATTACTTGATACTATCTGTATTATTCAGGTGTATGAGCTTTATGGTGTAGTGTATAGTCTCGTAGTATGTATATATAAGTAGATACAAAGAGATATATTTTTGACATTTATTACAGCAGTTTTATAGAATATAGATAAGAATGATTTGTATTGAAGGTATATTATTCTAAATGCAAAACTTCATAATCTGTGTTTTATTTTCAGAATCAGTTTATATTTTCAGTTCAACTTTTCCAACTAGATTAGGATATTTGGCAAGTATAGGCTCGACTTCAGCCTTTATGAATTCTTCGACCTTTAAAATTATTTCAAAAAATTGTAAATTCACTGTTAATTTGGTTGTGTTTTAATAAAAAAAAGTGTATTTCTTTCATACCTGTTTATTGGCTCTACCAACGAATTTTCTAGAATCCAAAATTTCTTCCAAATGTGTCCAAATAGGCTCGAAATATTTGTCAACTTTGATTCTTTCAATCAGATCATTCTCACCACCTCGTTTAACCTTAAGACCAGCTTCCTGGGCTGCTACTCGGATCTTTTCATGACAAACTTGTCGATCACCTCCATTTTTGACCATAAATGCAATAATGTTCTCACTGGCCATAAAGGGTAGTTCGAGCTTGATGTGCTTTTCAATTGTTTCCTGGTACACGATTAGACCCTCGAAAACATTTTGAACTGTCGTCAAAATTGAATCTGCTGTCAAGAGTCCTTCGCTCAAAGTGATTCTCCTAATATTCATCATTAATTTTTATCATACTCGTAAAATCATAGGTACATGGTTTAAAATATTTGATTGAAATCTTGCCTATTTGCAGAATCATCCAAAGTCCTTTCAAGCCACTGAACAGCCAAAGTATTGAAAGCATTTTGTGTCAATGTAATGAGATGTCTGGCTAGAGAACATGCCTGGAAAAAAATGTTTTTAAAAGAGTTTAATTTAGGCAATTTTTACAATATTTATACATTATATTACCCTCTCAGATCTCATTGGATTCCTTAAAAATCATAAAATAAGAATAGTATAGTGTCATTCATTTTTTAGTCAAATGCAGTTATGTATAAGATATATGAAATAATGATAGAAAATGAACCTTTTATAAGGCATGGCTGATGATCCAATCTGATTTGTTTCAAAGGGTTCCTCAAGCTCTTTCATATTCGCGAGAATACGAATATCAGTACAAATCTAAAATTAAATCAGTCCAGAAGTTAAATACCTTGCTAACTGTAGCTTATAATTATGTTAAGTCTTAATTTTGAATCCGTATTACTTTATGAACGGAAGCTCCGAATCCTCCCAAAGCATTCATCAAATCTACATCGACATGTCGGCTATTTAAATAATCGAGATATTTTAGGCTTCAAATTCCTGGATTTTTTTTAACAAAAAATGAACATACCTGTAAGTTTGACCAGTAACCATGTAGGATTTTTTAAATCCGGCTGCCTCAGTCACCAAACGGTCCAATTCTTTAACTTTCTCCTCATTTCCTATAAGAAAAAAATATTGGTCACGTTTTTTTTACTCAAATCGATACCCTACAAGTATTATAATACTTGTTTATACAAATATGCTTTTGATATTACATTGCACTACTAGAAGATACATTATTAATTAGTCTATACCTTCAAAGAGTTCAAGAAATGAAGCTTGTGTCCCAGTTGTACCTAATTAAAGTTTATAAGAATGTCGTATCGTTTTAATTAGATATTTTTGAGACTTTAAAATTTTAAAAATTTTAAATACCTTTCACTCCACGGAATCTCAAATCACTCAAAAATCTGCTGAGATTTCGCTCATCAAAGATAAGATCTTGAAGCTAAATAAGATACATGCTATAATATATAAATTCAACATAAAATATACCTACTTAAATGTACAGGCAAATGCATGCAAATTAAGTTAAAGTATAATACCCAAAGAGTTGCTCGTTTCCCCACTTTTTGAAAAAAAACAAGAATAAAAATTAAATATGAGAAAATAGCATTCAAGTATAGGATACATTTATAGAGTTTTAACTGCAGTATCAGGAAAGTAGTTAGGTTTAAATTAAACAAGTTTTTGGCAAAAATTTAATCATAGTCAACTAACCTGTTGTCAACTGTGCCGGCCTTCAAATAACAATAAAATTAAAATGATAAATCACTCAAAAATTAAAGTATGTATTACTACTTAAGTACGTATTACTACTACTTACTGTAAATGTGTGAATCCAAGTGTCGGTAGATCTTTATATTTCAGTGCAAAAGTCTTCAATCGATCAATACATGTAGCCAATTTGGGCAGAATTAATTCAACACCTTCTTTGATTATGATCAGATCCTAAATTTGTTCAAAAAATGAATTTTTTAAATTCTATTGATATGAATCAGTAATGATCGTTCTGAAAAACCTGATTTTTTTATCAATATAAAAGTAAGTATAGGTTCTCTAAACTGAGACAAAATTCTGCTGGTTTTCAGAACCTTTTTTCAGGTATATTTACCGTATTATCTCCAACAAAACAAGAAGTAGCTCCTAAATGAATGATTCCAGCCGATTGAGGGCAACAAAGGCCATAAACATGGACATGGGCCATGACATCATGCCTAGTTAGTTTTTCCGCTTCCGCTGCTTTATCAAAGTCGATATTTTCTATGTTATTCTTCAGTTCTTGTATTTGAGCATCAGTTATTTTGATCCCAAGTGTCTAAATTATCGCAAAAAAAGAGATAAAAAGCAAGAGATTAGACAAATGGTTACAAATAACTGATAATTACTCATTTTTACTTTTTGTTTGAACTAAATACACCCCTGTTGTAATTCATTCTACTAGTTCTGATACGTTCCTTCAAACATTATTTTTTTTTTACTTTCTGTTCTGAAATATTTCCACAAATTGTGAAAAAATGGCGAATACATCCTATCATACTGTTATTTTTACAAAATTAATCAAAATCGTAAGCTACCTACCTAACTAACTACATCATTTTATGTGTAATTTCGAAATTTTGTAAAAAAAATATGGTTAAAATGTAGATGCTGAATATCATAGTACTGGTTTTGTACCGGAATGGAGATTTGGGATTTTACTTGGGTGCGACTTATAACAAGAACAGGGATGCTGAGATCCTCGTAGCTGGAGTTTTTATCGGATATTTGGTCTACAATCTGATCAGCCTTTTGGCACAACTTCTAGACTCTAGAAGTCTGAATGAATCAGTTGTGGTGAGGACTTTAAATGACCTAATTATTTCAAAAACTCATTTTTTTCAAAAATAATTTGCTCTACTTAGGTTTAGTAGACATTAAACCAAGTAAAAATAAAAGTCTAATTGAATTATCGAGTATCAAAACAAAAAATCTCTCTTCAATTTGTATTCTGAAAAATTTGATGGATATTTTTCTATTTTCGATAATTTTCAATGTGATATTTTGAGATTTAATGCAATAACTACTAACAAGTCTAACAAAACTTGCAATTTTTTGGGTTTTTTTTAATTGATCGGAGATTTTACAATTTCTTTTAGGAAACCTTGATGAATCTACTGGGCTCGCTTTTATGGCTGACCTGTGGTGGGATTGTGATTCAATTTTGGTTGAGATTTATCCCATCTAATCATTTTACGGAAACAAATCCGACCCCCGTGGGGATTGCAATGGGTGCGATAAGTGTCATCAACTCGGCAATTTACATGGCAGATACTTTCCTCTCTTTTGCCAACTATAGAAGTGCTAATTACTAAATATTTTCATTTTAAAATCTAATTTTTTACCAGTACAATTACTTATATAGCCTAAAAACTTGTAAATATTTTGAATTTCTTGCAATTTCCAACTTATCCTTTTCTAAAATTTTAATTTTATTACAAATAATTGCTATATAGAATTCTACTTTTTTAAATACTTGGAAAAATTGAGGACATCATGTGTAAATAAAACCTTCCTCTCAAATTATATAGCACTAAAAACACAAAATCTTTATCCTACATATACATTATACAGATATTAACATACCTATATGTATCTCTGTTCCATAAAAAAAAGTTTTTATCTTTAATAGTCCTTATCAGTAGGTACCTATACATTATAGGTAATGTAAGTATCTAGTGTACTAGTTATATGTCATTTTACACATTTTAAACATTAGATTAGATTAACTATTTAGTATTTAGTTAGTAATACATACATATCTAAATATGTATGTATTTGTATTGTAAATATAATTAAAGCATTGAAATAAAGAAATAAAATGTTCACTACCTATTTATTACAGTATACAGTATACATGTATAATTGGACAAATGATAAAATATGCATATAATTATACAGATACTATGTACTACAGATTATGTACTGGTATTTACGAATAAAATGCTAAGCTTTAGATCAATTTGAGATCCAAATAATGTTTTTACATGTATTAGAAAATTCATTTGCCAGCTTATTATCTTTAGTTTTTGGAAATTCTGATATAAAAAGTTGTCCAAACAATAAACAAGAATACATTTTAGAGAGGTCAGGGGTCATTTCCTTGAGAAATTTAAACAAATTATACTCGGGTTTCAAAAGTAATCTCAGAAATTCGCAATACCCTAACGATAAGTACCTGTATTCTCTATTCTGTATAAATATCTGCATTAATAAGCATCAAAAGTATCAGTATAAATCCAATACTTCTCGAATATTACTCCAATATCAGAAGTATTGGGTTTACCAGTAAATTAGCAAATATGAAATAAAGTTGCCCACTACCTAGATACTTGATTTTTTTAATATAATTTAATGTTTTAAACAAATAGCTCGAAATTTTTCTCAAGATTAGGTAATGAATAATTTCTTAAGTTCCTACCCAAGTAAAATTCACGAGTAACGTATACCTAAGTAATACTTATAAGTATAAGGTACCTATGTAGGTACAATGTGTTTATTATGTAATATACTTTCTGTACCTTTTCAGCAGTGGCCAACATCACCCAACATTTGCGCCAGGTTTGAAATTTATTTTGATCACTAAAAATATATCGCATTTGACTCGAAGCATATCTCGTCGAAAGTGGTGACCTATAGTTGTCTACATCCATTTTCAACAACAATTCTTGTCTTTCAAAGTCGTGTCAAGAAAGATAATTAAAAGTACCCTTAAATCACAAAACTAATTTTTTAAACCACAAAAACACCTGATATACCTCTGGAGCCGAATTACCAACTAAACTGACAGTGATACCACAAAGAAACTGGTAGAATAAAACCTTGAAACTTCTATATAGTAGTTTTAAAATTATCTATATCTGATTCCAGTTAAGTAACAGAGTTTTTAATACTATTAGTAGTATAAAGATAAAAAGATTATATAATTGTCATTAAACTACTTGTACAGATACTATCAGTAGGTAGTACTTATTACTCAAGCACAAGAACTCAAAAAAAAAAGAAAGTTTCTGATTTCTTCTGGTTCGGCTATTTGAGTAGGTTTAAGTTTTTTTAAAGCTCAGTTTCTAGAGATGGAGGTTCAAGGACTTTAATCTCGTGAATCAGATTAGTCATTAATTGCCTAATTAAATTGCTCGATTGATGTAATATTTGACTTTTAACCTACTACAGACTACTACTACTCTAGTTATCTGATCTGAGTGATAAGTGTTTGATCTATACTTTGGTATATCAATCCCATAGCTCTCTCTATCACATAATAATAAAATCTCATAGTAAATTCTCATTATCTGTAAAAAAAAAAATGACTGAAACGACAGTTTATAATCCAACAACAACTGCATCGACCACTCTACCGCAACAATTACCATTTTCTCGGAATAAATTCAAGTATGTGACGATTAGCTTTGGGGTACTGTTCATTATACTCGGATCGGTTGTCACTTTTGTCGGGTTGTGGGGTGAAGAGATTTCCAGAAACGCAGAACATGATCAAACAAAAGAAGGTATTTTCAATTATAATTTACTAAATACCTAAAATTAAGCCGATGTATATCAATTAGAAATCTAGAAGTGTCAGTATCTTAAAGGCTTTTTCAATTTTTTGCTTTTTTAGACTCACTCGAAAGGGTTACAAATTGGCTGGTGACCGTACTAGGACTACTACTTTTTGTGATCGGCGTTGTTCTCACATTTTTTTATTTTAGAATTAGGCCAAATAGACTCTTGTTTACAAAAGCTAGGATTGTAGAGGTAAGTTCTAAAAAGATTTTCTCAAATAATATTTACTATCTATGTCTATGAGTATAAGAGATATCTAGCTATATGTACAGAATATATCTCCAAATCAAAAGATTCTAAAATACCTAATTTTTTGTCTCTGCAATTCCAACTAGTAAAATGATAGGTACCTACTTTTGTAGATTTTTGGGATTTTTGTTATCGATTGAGTAGAATATTATAGGTTTTTGATAATCTTTGTGAGAATATGAAATTATGTAAGAATATATGAAATTTTTTCAAAAACTTGATTTCTATAATCTCTTTGAATATAGGCCCCGATAATAAATGATCTCCAGCTAATGCAAAGTAATACCGAAGAGAAAGCAAATCTCATGAGCAACGAGGCGAAAGATGGGTAAAAAATCTCTGGCTAAATAGCAAACCGTGTGAAGTGAATACTAATTACCTTTAAAACCTTAAAGTGTTTTGTGATGTATTTTTTTGCTTTTAACTAAATACTACTATTACTACTCGTATTATATCTACTCTATACATACCTAAATGTTCTAATTTTGTCAAATATTCTTAACCAATACAAAGTGTAAACCTAATCATAAATTTTTTTACTACTACAGATTGCTAACTACTATATTTATTGTAACTAATTTATTATGTATTTTAGTAAACTCTTACCATTTTATACTAAGGCTATATAGATCTAAAAAAGTACCAAAGCTGTTTTAATGGCCTAAACTAATGTAAAGTTCTAAACTAAATACCATAATATATGGATAATATATGTATCTGATTATAAATAATTGTAAACCTACGGGATCATTTCAGCCTTCAGCATTATAAGCGAAGATTTCACAATCATAATTATGGCGAAAATACCCGAAAAGCACCATTAGCTATCCTCGATGATTTCCCCTCGGTCCATTCTTCTTTCGCCAGTGTTTACATTGAGGGTTGGGACCAAGATGAAGTTGATGATGAAGAATATGAAACGACTTCTGAAGGATCGGTCCATTACAAGGATAAGGAAAGATTCAATTCGATATTTCTAGAAAATAAGAGATATTCATATTCAAACTAAAAATACCTAATATTTGTTTAATTCAGCTCTCAAAAACCAAATTTAGTTCTCACTCTCACAGATTTCAAAAAATTTGAAAATTCAAAGCTGAATTACAGACTATTTCTTGGTAAAATCTTGTCAAAATCTGGCTTTACAGAGCTGAATTAAACAAATTGAAAAATGTACTATTTACTCATACACCTAAAGCTCTAATATGCAGCACTATTTTATCTATGTCCAATTTATAAAATTCTTAAAAAAAGTATTAACTAAAGCACAAATCTTTGTACTATCTACTGTACTGGAACTATATTCTACTACTTTATAAATAATTATAAAATTATTACATTTTATTTAAACCGAATAAACGGATTTTATAAATACTTACAAAATGGAATTAAGAAATGGATAATATATAATATTTACAAAGTATATTTTATGGAGTGTAAATAAATTATTAGTAATTTTAACGTTTCGATAATGCAATATAAGGTAAATAGTATTAATCTCATTAATAAAAGTTTTAAATATTTTAAATGGAATAGTTATATTAGGTATAGTAATAAGTTTGGATTGTTTAAAAGCATTTCCTGTGCACAATTGATGGTCCAGACTCATCGTACTCTTGTTTCGAAATCCACATTTGCTGGAAGGTTGAGAGTGAAGCCAAGATTGAGCCTCCGATCCAGACTGAATATTTCCTCTCTGGTGGTGCAATTATTTTGATCTTCATCGTCGATGGAGCCAAGGCTGTGATTTCCTTTTGCATTCGGTCAGCGATTCCAGGATACATTGTTGTACCTCCAGAGAGAACTGTGTTTGCATACAAGTCCTAAAAAACACAAATAAGACCATTAGAATGGAAATTTACTTTACAGTCTTGAATATTTTTTTAAACGTAAATATCCATAATGTCTCAAATCAAAATGTCCCATTATCAAGATTTTCTAAAACTTTTCCCAAAGTTTGGTTATAGAAAAATTGATTCAAGTTATTATTTCAAAATTTTGAGCTAAATACATGAATATAACACTCTATCTTGGATATCTCCAATTTTTTAGAACTTGAGCAACTATAAAGAATAGGTGGGTCAAATCAATGATATGACTTATTTAGAAAAAAATATTTGAGACATTTGGTATATGGTAGGATTTTTCCTACCCTACATTTTGCATCTACTATAGGATCTTTTTCAATTTTCTAAATTACCTTTCTGATATCGACATCGCACTTCATGATGGAGTTATAAGTAGTTTCATGGATACCACAGGATTCCATGCCCAAGAATGATGGTTGGAAGAGAGCTTCTGGACATCGGAACCTTTCATTTCCAATGGTGATTACTTGACCATCAGGTAATTCGTATGATTTTTCAAGACTTGATGAACTGGCTGCTGTGGCCATTTCTTGCTCAAAGTCAAGGGCGACATAACAAAGTTTCTCTTTGATGTCACGGACGATTTCACGCTCAGCTGTGGTTGTGAATGAATAGCCTCTTTCTGTTAGAATCTTCATCAAATAATCGGTAAGATCACGTCCAGCCAAATCCAAACGAAGAATTGCATGAGGTAAAGCATAACCTAAAAATGATATTAAAAAAAA
>JAQIXA010004600.1:0-11015 GCA_034699045.1 Nanhermannia cf. coronata Gr-Ori-00579 | reverse complement strand
CTTACTCTATAGATATAGACTGTTCTATAGCTATATTCTTACTATATAGATATAGACTGTTCAAGTTATATAGTATATCCTTCCCACTTCCCGTGTTAAAAGCATTTGTGGCTAATAACAAAGCCGTAGTTATATAAAGTAATGATAGATCAATTTGGATGTAAGATCATTCTATTAGAAATTTTTTAATAATCAATAATTTTAATATTGTTTCTTGTCTGTCTTGTGTTTCTTGAAATCATGTTGATTTTTTTAAATATTAGTCAAATTAAGTAAAATTTTTAAAATCTCATAAAAACCAATGTTTTTTCTCTACATAATTTACAAAAGGTGAGAAGTTCATTTAACCCTATATGCTCAAATATGTAGTTAGAAACATGCACGAGATGCAAAAAAAACTTCGCATAAATTGTTTTTAAATTGTATAAAATAAATATAAAAATAAGTACAATAAAGGAACAGTAATGTTTGACAAGTGTACAGGGTGAAAGAATCGTAAATTAAATTTCACCCCTTGTGTTTTTACATATCTCTTATCTTATAAGATAGATAGATACTTGTACTTAATAACCAGTATACCTACAAGATTGTAGAAATAAAATAAAATAAAATAAATTTCCTCATACTATCTGTACTACTACCCGTAGATTTATGTATGCAAAATAACGCATAAATATGTATGTTTTTCAAATTGGCGATGGCTACTTGAAATACTTGTGTACTTTTCATACCTATAGTATCTCTAGTACTAGTATAGAGTACACGTAAATAAATGAGGAAAGGTATACGCCATAAAATAAAATAAAATGTTCAAGTCATAACCCTTTACACATTTTAATGACCAGTTTAAACTTGTGCCAAATCTTCAAATAATCTCGATTTTGAGTCCATTTTGTCTATTTATTGAATTATACTTATCTACATATGGTATATCATTATAATTATTAAATTAAATGGGTATAATTATGCCCATATCTACCAAAATGTAAAGCAAAAGGCAATGCAAGATCCTTTAATTAGAAAAATTTCGTAAATTCTTCAAAATTTAGGCCAAAAAAACTCAAAAAATTACAATATTTAGGAATCGAACCATAAAATTTAAGATAAAAATTCATTTAAAACTCAAAATATAAGTGAAATTGTCAAAATTTTGGCTTAAATTTTGGCTTAAATTTTGGCTTAAATTTTGGCTTAAATTAAGCCTTCTGCCCATTTCCTCATAATTCATAATCGAACCGAACCGGATACGATACGAATTTTATATTATTCGATCCGATATGAACCGACTTTAGTAGATTTTTGACTGATTTTGTACATTTTTGGCTACTTGATTAAATAATTTTTGACCAAATGTCCATAGAATCTAGTTAGAAATTAAGATTCTACTAATATCCTTATGTGAGATTAAATCGAGTTTTAAAGTAGCTCGTAAAACTTCCAAACTTGGCCTTTAAATATTTAACTATTTGTGCAAAAAGCTCATTTTTTGCAGAAAAAAGCTTTGATTTAAGTAAAGTGTTTGCACACCATAGACAAAAGTAGGGGGTTGACTATTGACTATGACATTGACATTGTTCCAAGGTAAAATTATGTGAAAAATTTATTTTATGATTTTTGAAAAAGTTGAAGATTTATTGGTGATCGTGTAAAGAAGCTTCGATGTGCTATTTAGCCACATTAGAACAAGAAATTTATAAATTTTAATACCATACCCGATCACCCATTAGAATCTGAATAATATTATTTTAACTTTTTTTATATCGTTAATATCCTTGTTTATACTCAATTCTAATAGTTTTTTGGTAGCTTTTTATAAAGTTTGTTTTTATTTAAGTACATACGTAGGTAGGGTATATTGAATAGAAAAAAAGAGGTTTTTAAAGTTTTTGTTAGCTCGTAAAATATTAAGTAAGACGTTGGACCTGTCACCTGAACAGAGCATATCGAGAAAACTTGAATTAATTTAAATGCATAAGAGCAAATGGAACTTTGGAATTTACTCACTTGAGAACTTGAGGGTATAAGGACATTTGACCAATTTACAATTATGTCAAAAGACCAAAATTTAATTTTAAAAAATGTAATTTTTTGGTATCTAATTTCAATAAACTACTCGTAAAAATTCAAAACAGAAAGATGCATTAATTATCTCTTTATTTCAAAATTTGAAAATCAAAAAATACAGGCTACAATAATTAAAAAATACAATAATCCCCCTTGTTAGTTAAATGTATACCCATATCCAAGTCAAAATTTGTCAAAAATTCATCAAAATTCATCAAAATTTAGAAAAAAATCCAGTTAGTTAGTCAAAATTAAAATTTATTTGGTCAAAATTGATCAAAATTTGTCAAAAATGATCAATATTAATACGAGTATTCATCAAAATTTAGAAAAATTTTCCAGTTTAGTTAGTCAAAGTCAAAGTTTGTCAAAGTTAAAGTTAAGTTGGTCAAAATTGGTCAAAATTTTTCAAAAGTCAAAAATTTGAAAAATGTGACAAAATTTTTTTTAAAACTTAGAATTAAAAATTTACAAATTATAGGCATAATAAAACTTAAAAGGATCTGAGATTTTAAATAATTTGACTTTTTATGATTTGAAAGATATTTTGGTAAAACTGTAATAAAACTCAATCAACTGAACAAGTATCAATTTCCAATGAATACTCTATTTTATATATTAAATTTTTGATTTAATTATGTCTTATTGAATCTTGAATAAAAAACCAAATCCTGATAATACAGCTTGTATACTTTGATCTTGACATTTGAAGAAAATAATCTTAAAACTCAAGTCTTGGATCTACACAATTGATATAGACTATCAAACTTTACTATGTTTGTAGTATTTAGAATTATATTTTGTTTTATAGTTATAGTTATGAGTATATACTATATACCCATACTAACTATAACTATGCTATATAAGTACCTTACTAAAGACATTTTGAGAGATTTTCCAAGTCTAAAATTTATAAACTAAAACTTGTATGTAAATTTTTTTGGGTTGTCTCATCCTCAGATTTCAGATTATTTTGTTGATACTAATGTTGAAAGTACATTTGAGAAAATAAGTGTAGATCCTAACTACACACTAGGTACTATCTAAATGCAAGTGGAAGTGCATTGAAATAAATGACAAAATAAATTCCAAACTTATTGGTTGCTAAATGGCAAATGTCTTGTCTTATAGACTTTCCCATATCCCTTGCCTGCCTTGAAGCTCATGTCTTATAAGTATTTATTTTATTTTTTATTCGAATTCATGGGGTTTATTCACATAACTAATCGTCTATTTGGTATTTGAGAATATATTTTTCCTAATATCTGTATATTATTGTTATTGTGCATGACTATGTATAATTAGATCATATTGATAATATTAGAGTTTTAAAGGTTAGAGTTAGAATACCAATAGTCCTATGTTGTCTCAATAATTTCGAATTTTGTATTTAAAAATACCTACTGATATAATTTAACCTTTACTTTAATAACTTGATATCAAAAAATTAAGTCGATTGATGGTCAACCTATTAAACTGGCCACACCCACCCAAAAATTTTAATTTTTTCCATTTATAGCCATGATCTCTACTATGTTTTATAGCCTGGTCCCCTAACCTTCCTGAAGATTTTAATCAAAATTCCTCAAGCCTCAAATAGACCAAAAATTCTTCAACTTATCTTATAATATTTTGGACCAAAGTTTCAACGATCTGTATTTGAACATTTTGGTCAAAATTCTCAAAAATATGTAAACTATGGTATTTCACTTTCGATAAAATTCTGCTAAATTTGTGATTATTGATATTGATGACAAATAATCTCCAAAATTGAGCCTAAAAATAATGTCAAACATGCTTCTCAAATTACCGACTTATATTTAGTATTTTCCAATTTGAAACTCTAAGCCTTAATCTACCCTGAAATATGAGTAGGAAATTGGAATTTCTTTCTAAATTAAGACCAAAAATTCATTTTGTAAAAATATGTCTGTACTATAAAGTGACAAATATGAAATAGAAAAAAAGGTGGTAAACATTTTTTTTTCTCCCTCAAACTAAAATGGGAAAAAATTGTAAGTTGTAAGTTTGAGTAAATCTTTTATGATGCTACCATATCATACCATATATACATAATATTATAAGTATGTACTATGAGTAGATAGAAGTAGGTACTTTCATTTCCATTTCATTTAAACTTTGCTCGAATGGGTTATGAAATTGGGCAAAATGGAATATTTGAGAATCCTATTTACTTGCTTTTGGTGCAATTGCAATTTGGAAAATATTTTTTTTTTCAGAAATTTCATATTTGAGGAGAAAGCATTTACAAGTAAAGATATATTTACCTTAAAAAAATTTATTAGAACAACTTTGATAGTCCCTTTTTGTCTAATTTTGGACCAGTCATAATTGATAGTATCAGTATTTCCCTTAATATCTGACCTATTATATGAGAATGGTTTGATATTGGACATAAATATGATGAAATTCGAAATGAGTCATTTGCCTGGATTTTTTAGTCAAGGATAGATAAAAATCGTTTAAGGATGGGATAAAATACTTGGTAATTGAGAATTCGAGACTATAGATGCCTCTCAAATCTTTAAAATCATAAAATTTGACCTAATTGACCTTTTTTTTCAGCCAAAAATTCTCAGCAATTAAGTAACCTTTAATATTAATTAACCCATCGTTAACCCATCGTAAAGAGGATGAATTGTATGAATGAAATGGATCTATTAAAGGGGTTAAATAAGAATTGATTTTCGGATAAAATTTTTTTAGTAAATATTTGATAATCCTGAAAGTAAGAATATCTTTACTTGTCTTGTGAGATAGCCTAGAAGATAGTTTTTAGAGCAAGATTTTTCCAGATATGAGAAATGTTATGAGAAATTCCACTTGGCATTATTCCTAGGGTTTATGGGAGAAAACACACTTTAATCCAGAAGCATGAAGATTCATGAGATCTCCTCAGCTCTGCCCTTTACTATTACCTACTATATATGATATGAAATACAAAACATGAAACTTTATTTCAAAATATGATAGGTAGAAGATTATAAACGTTTTTTTCTCTTCAACATATTTTAATATGACCAATCTGGGAAAAATTTTAATAGACAAGATTGTCAAATATCCATTAAAATATGAAGGCATTTTTAGAACTTTAGTTTAATTTCATCCCTAATTTGGTTGAATTTATCCCTATATTTTTGGTCTAACTTTATCCCTGTATGTGATTAGACAAAAATTAGTTAATTTATGTTAAGTTGGGTTAGATAAGGATTAAAAAATAATTTTAGGTTAATTTCATCCAAGGGTATATAGTTAAACCAAACATAGAAGTAAATTAACCAAAATAGGGACGAGATTAACTCGGAGCCTATATTTAGTAGGGTACTTAACTAGTTTTACTAAATCAAAAAAGAAATAATTATTTACATGCTTAAGTACCTACATAACTATTTCAAAATTTTACTTGAATTTTATTAAAAAGTGTCCAATTTTTAGATCTTTAGGCAGGTAAAATAAATAAAACCTTTATAGTATTTAGGATAATCTGTACCTATTTAAGATATCTACCATTTTTTCTAAACTAGTCACTTAGTAGGTATTAGTACTAAGCTATATACTACATACTGTACTGACATAGCAAATATTGTAAGGTTTCCTAATAAGATAAGCTCTGCCCTTTAAAGCGGCGATACAAACTCTCATTTAAAATTCTCGGATTTTATCCACCATTTTTGGAGTTTTCACAACTGGAAGATTATGTCATACCATACAGTATTATACAGTATCATACAATTTTCCTTTTTATATTTCCTTTACTTTTACAATAGTGGACATTTTAACCCATTACATTTTCATATACATAATCAGATGTCCTATACAGATAAAAGTACCCAAATATCTACCAAAATACTAAAAGGATAAAATATTTAATATTTCTGTCCAATTGCTCAAAACTTTGGACCTTTCCATTCCAGCTAAATGTAATATGTACCTAATCTTTTAGAAAATTATGATTATGATGAATGAAATGGAAAAAGTAAAATTATACCAGTATTTATATGTACATACTTATACTACATTATACTAGGTAATATTTAACTATTCTACATTTTATACTCTGATTTTTACAAGTAAAGGTTCTCAAATACTATTACAAATACAAATTTACAAATCTCAAAATAGAAATTCCTATCATTTTACGATTACTTTTATAATTTATGATATGATTCATATATCTAAGAATAAAGTAATGTATATCTAAAGATAAGCAGGTATCTTACTTTTGAACTTGATTATAACCTATCCCATTGAAAGTTAGGTCATTTTCCGGTCATCTTCAATAACAACTTTCCATATAAATGGACATTTTTGACAAGGATATCCATATGTCTGCTTTTTTATTTTAAAAGAACGAACAATATACCTATAAATATTAAATATACCTAGATAATGAAATGATAAAATACAGTATTTTGCTAAAAATTATCGGAAATTATCCAAAATAACGGCTAGTTTAACCAGAAATATCTACGGAAAATATAGGATAGAATCCAAAATATTCTCCATTTTGGATTATCTAGGTATAAGCATACTTTTTTAACCAAAAAAGCAGACAAATGGATATTCTTGTTAAAAATGTTCATTTTTATGGAAAGTTGTTTGCCGATCAACCGAAAAACGATCTAACTTTCCGTGGAATCATATAATAAGATATTGTGTATATCGGACCATATCGGTGCACATAATGTTGAGAAAAATAAAAAAAAAATATTTTATTAGAATTTAAAGAATATTACTTGTTCTTATAAAGTAAAATATAGGTTGTAATTTAGAAGTATGTACATGATCTTGGCTATATAGGCCATTATATAATAATAGTTTTAGAAATAGTGTTTGGAGCCGTCGAGGGCGAGCCTAAATATGATTACCTACATACTTAAATACTATACTTGATATCCACCATGTAAATGTACGGAGTAGCTCGTATGGCAATCTCGATATTTTTCTCTCTAATTTAACTTTACTTGTATAATACTTAATACTAAATAATATTATATATCGTTAATAGGTCCTATGCTACATAGTACTAGATATGTAATGTAATGTAATATATAATCTAACTTGTATGAGTTAAGTTCTATGAGCCTTGCGGCTCAAACATCGAAAAAATTGTAGAAAAAAAAGTTTTTTTTTCCTTATAATCTGAGCTAAGATAAGCTCTTGAATTATTTAATGGAGATTTTGGCCTCCTAAGGGCATTTTATATGGAGAAAAAACCATTTAGATATGAAGGTTGGAGCATTATATTTGTGAGATAATACTCGTAGTTGTGCACTTTATTAATCCAAATTATCACACAAGATGAATTTTAAACTCGAAATTTATCATTATGATCATTTAATTCGATCCTCGGAAATATATTTTTTTCTACAGAATACTCCTGCCTATCAGTACTCCTTAGTAGAGGAGTTTAAAAAATTTTAGGTACTTCATATACCAGCAAGTACTAAAGATAAGCTCAGATATTTATAAAATTCAGGTATATTACTCGTAGTAATTTAAAATGGCTCCGATTTAACCTCATTTCTATTTTGGTTGAATTTACTCCTATATTTTTGGTCTAATTTTACCTCTGTAAAGTATAAAATTAGTCCAAAATTTTAAAAAATCCTAACCTATAGCCTATAGAGGTAAATTCAACGAAAATAGGGATAAGATACTTAAGATACTTAAATATGGTCCAACCTAGAGGTCTGAAATTTCACCTATTTTTAATTTTTTTAAATGTAAAACCATCTACAAACAAGTGGATTATTCATTGATTCATAAAAAATATTACCATACATTAAACCTATATTATATAGTATACATTATAGATAACCAACAAAATTATAAAAGATACTTTTTTTCGAAATTTGAAGATCAGGTTGAAATTGGTCATGAAAGTAGTTTTAAAAATTATTCTAAGGTGTAGATAATGGGGGGATAACAATGTAATCAGAAAATGAATCTTTTTATCCAAACCCTATATACTGTACTTGATACTTGTAGTATAGAATAAATTATCTTTCTTTTTTGAATATTTTTCTGGAGATCTGAAAAGCTCCATTACAAAGTCACATTCATATCACGTTTTGAACCATTATATTTTACTTTATGTTGTATTTAGATGGAGATTTTTTTTTGCTCAAAAAAGTACGAGATTTATCTAAAGAAATAATCTTTCATTTTTTTTATAAAACTTGTCACTTTTTGACTGACTTATGACCAAATACCTTCCAGCCATTTTTTTATCTTCTCTGGGTATCTTTAAATGCACTATAACATTACCATAATATAAAAATGAACATTAGATTTAATATCATACTTTTTCATGCTTATTTTCAAATAAAAATACCTTGTAAAGCCTATTGCCTATTTGAAATAGCCTAAGTTCTAGAGGTTGATATTTCAAAATTTCAAATTTTAGAGATTTTTCTAAAGGATATCTTGGGGTTATAATGAGCTTTCTGGCATTTATATGAGGCTTAATATGCAAAGGCCTGAAAGCCAAATAGATCCTTTTCTTAGAGATAAATTTTTAAAAAATTAGTCTTTTTACTTACCTTTTATACTGGTAAATAGCAAAATTCGGCTTTTTTTTGGTTTCAAAAATTATGAATTTCAATTTGAATGAAATTTAGAACTGTTTATTTTGGTTTGAAATAAAGTTCACTGGCTTCAATTCACGTCCAAATGGGAATTACCAATGGTTTTTTTAGGTTCAAAATATTTTTTTTACAATCCATTAGGGTTTAAAAATTTGTCGCCTTAAATCTCGTTTTTTTTTCTCCAATTGAAACTTTACATATTTAAAATAAGAGTCAACCCCTTTTTACTTTACTTTCAATTCTCAATCTTGTAAATAGACTTAATTCAATGTAACTAGCATAATATATATGGATATACAGGGTAGTACTGTATAAGAGTATGTTTGAAATATAAAGTAAATGTATTTTTTCAAGACTTGAGTTTTGAGTTTGAAACTTCACTTTAATAATAATATTTCCAAATCGGCTCAAGGTTTCTAATGAGAGTTGACAGACTCTTAAGCTTGCTTGGTGAAATTATTTTTTACTTACTTATTTTGACTTTGTAATAGGCTCAAATGTACGTGTTGATAGACACATACAAACCACATCTTTACATATTTTTAGCATAATATATTTTAAAGGAAAAGTTTCTATCATTGAACTTTATTAGATTTACTAATAATAAGTTTTCCTTAATATAGACTTCACAGTATAATTTTATACCTATCAGTATTTTAGTTGAATTTTTGGTTTGACCATTTTTTGGCAATTTTCTGGTAATCAAAAACCGACGAGAAAAATCGCATTTTCAGCTCCTAATAAGTCGATTTTTCTTAAAATAGGCTAATACAGAAAATCCTACGAAAATTAGCTAAATTTCCGACTATTTAGCCGAAAACAGCAAAAATTTTGACCATTTTTTGGCAATTTTTAAGTAATCAAAAATCAACCAGAAAAATCGCATTTTCAGCTATCGTTCTATAAAGTAATTTCACTTCACGAAGTCCCATAATATTCAATTATTCAATTATCTAAATTGCAATATGTATTTGGGTATTATTTACTTTTTTGTGATAAATTGTATGGGTAATTGAATGTATTTTTGATTTATGAAGGACCTCACTTAAATTATAACTACGCAGAAAAATAACCCAATTTTTTATATAAATTCGACAATTCCAAAGGGGATTTCATCTTACGAATATTTTTTTCTTGTTCACCACATTACGAGAAAATTAGATCGTTATTTTTGCTTATAGAGAAAAACCATATATTTTTTATCTGCTGATACATACATAGATACTATATGTATACTCTGTAGTAGGGTATGTTTAAATTATTTCTCTATTTCCATCTTTAGATTCTTATAATAAAGTAGGTTATAATAATGACAAAGTATGATACATACTATTTTTTGATAAACACGAGTATTTAGTATTTGCTCAAGTACCGATACAGCTTTAAAAGGCAATTTTAAAAGGGTTTTTTAAACATTTTCTTTCATTTTTGTCTAATAAAACTAATACTAGCTATATCTATCTATAATTAACATTTTTATAAATGTAAACTTCAACATTTTCCTCAATAAAATACAATGATCCTGTCCTGAAAAACCCGCATTCACCCACCCCAATGTATTAAGATCCTTCAAATACCATTTTAATGATTTTCTATTCTCATTCCCTAGCTAATTAATGACAATAAATAATTCAGTTTTAGAGGAAGTTCCAATCACAAAAATATCTTCGTGTTGAATTCTATATAAATTCATTAATTTCAAGTAATAAAAAATGATCATTAGACCCATTTGAAGTTGGGCCACAGCTACAGTAGAGGAAACCAAGAAAATATTTTTAAAAAGGTCTAAAAAAATTGAGAAAAAAATGTTCAAAATGTTTTATTTTAAGTACCCTTTTTGAAGGTATATACTTTGTAGTATAAGTAGATACTTTGTACTTGAGTTTAATAGATAGCTATGGTTTTAGAGGGGTAAAAAAATGATTTTTTTTCATGAGAATCATAACAATAAATGAAGATGGGTAATTATAATGAAGGTAATGGTAATGATTCGACTTTCTTGGATACTTGTTGGTAAACCGGATGGACCTATCATGAGCTTGGCTTTTCCAATAGCCAATTACACAAAAAAAGTCTAAAATATTAAAAGTTATTTTGTAATGGGCATTTCATATGAAGCTTTTAGCTCGTGTTTCAAATTTAGTGCCTAAAAAAGTATCTATCAAAAAAAATCAATTTTGAAGCCTCTTTGTCAAAATTTATTCAAAATCTTCTCAAAAACAGCTAAAAATCATGATAAAGGACGGTAGACGGTTTCCCAGTGACTCTGGCCATTGGCCCCGACACAAATTCTGCTATTATGATTTTGAAGCCCATAAAAATAGCAAGTTACCTGAATCA
>JAQIXA010004599.1:0-11018 GCA_034699045.1 Nanhermannia cf. coronata Gr-Ori-00579 | reverse complement strand
TTTTTGTCAAAAATTTGGCCATTTTTTCAATAATTTTAAGTAAATTTTACTCAAAATTAGACACTTTTGAACCAAAATTTAAAAGATTGAATCTTTACTCAAAAGGAAAGTTGAGTTTTTTGATCTTTTTGATACTTTCTTAGCATTTACGTAGGTAGAATTCCAATCCCAAATTGTAGCAATTGTTCTAAATCTTATTAAAGTTCTAAAGTTAAGAATCACAAAGTAATTTTGTGGTATTTGGGTTAAAATGCTTTTCATGTTTTTGAAAATTGGTATTTTATTTTAAGTACCCTACCCATTTAATGTGGGTGGTCATATATAAAATCAGATAGTAGATCCAATCATGTCTTTTTGTCTTGACTTGACGGGTGATTAATAAATTCTTTGATCCAATTATACATAAGAACTAATGGTTGTTGAAATAAAACCTTTTTTTCTATTTTTTCTATTTTTTCTATTTTTTCTGACAATTAGCCTGGAACTTTGAATCCGATTGTAAAAGCTCGTATAATAGAATTACAACCGGAAGCTCGATCAAATAAAATGGATTTCAGACTGAAAGATGTAAGACCGCCGGATACCATCGCAGCACAGTAAGATAAAATACAAAATATTATCTCTAATTCAGATCTCAAATATTTGAAAAGTTTTTGAAAATAGTATAGTAAATATAGTATTAGTAATAGTAATACTAGTAGCTACGAGTTATAGATAATGATAAACTATCTAATTTTTTAGAAATTTTTTTGAAATTATTCTTTCGTACTAGTACAAATTTTGGCATTTATACAATGCACCTTATTCTAAAGGGGGGTCCGGGATTTGTGCAAAGGAAATGCCAATACCTTGTTCACAGCCTTTTTAGTGCTTTATCGACGCAAGATTTAGCCCAAAATTCGATGATGATTTTGGCATATTCCACTCCAAACAACAAAACTGAAGCGGGAATATTCGAAAATCATCAAAAACCCTTATACATATTTCCCTATTTCAGTCAGTTTTTTTGATGATTTTCGAATATTCCCGCTTCAGTTTTTGAAGCTGATTGCAGCGAAATTTGCCAAAGGCCAAAAGCATCATCAAAATCGAGTTTTATGCTAAATTTTGCGTCGATAAAGCACTACAAAGCAAAGGCTGTGAATAAGATATTGGCATTTCCTATGCACAAATCCCGGACCCTCCTTTAATATTCATAAGTAGGTTGGTACTACCCTAATGGTTGGTCCATGAGCAAGCAGGATCGAATATTTATTTAATTTTCATAATTTTGTACAACTTGTCTATTTTATTACTTTAGATTAGAAATCCATATTTGAAAATATTTATCCATATTTGACAATTTTTAAATAAAAGATTTTTGAATTATTAGAAATTTATAGTTTGATTTACTTTGAACTACACTGAAAACTGTATATCGATTTTTAATATAATTTCTACAAATGATAAATTGGCCTTTTTGAATTAGATTAAATCTAAAAACATTCAATTAATTCATGCCAAGGCGTATAGACTAATGACTAATTATTATAGGGTTTATGATTAATCATCCTTTTTCGTTCATTTTTGGTATAATAGTGATCATTATATAACTGCTGGTGGTTGGATCGGAAATAGCAACAGTGAGGTGGCTCTTGTCTGGACAATTCGGTCTTATAATTTGTCTGTCGTGTCAATCTGTACAATTAGATCTGGCAATTGTAATGAGGTAAATAAACTTGATATCTTCTATCTATCGATTAATAATCCATTCACCATACTTTATATATGCAAAATACCAACGTAAATTAACTTAAAATATTTTTTTGTCAATTTTTGGACTAATTTTTTAATTATTGGCCCAAGAAAGTTTAAAATTATATCAAATATAGGTTGATAAAAGTGATGTTATATTGATTATTGTTTTTATAAGGGTAATATAGGTATAGGAATAGTTCGGAAGTTTTTTGGAAAGGATATATTCGGCTTTCTGGCCTATTATTTATTACTATGTTAAATCCAATAAAAAAAAACCAAAAAAAAGCTCATTTTAACCCGAAGATATCCTTTGGACTTGGACAAAATGTTTACCGATGAAACAGTTCCTATTTGGCCTGAAACTAAATTATATCTAGAGATATAGGTAGGGTACATTACTACTCAACTCATATTTTAAGTCTAATTTATAACTGATTCATCCAACAAGTTGAAGTTTCAAAAACTTTCCCAACTATCCCCAATCTATCCCTACCAATAAATCTTATAGACTAATATAAAAGATCCTTTTAAAAATGACATTTTTTTTTAAATTTTAGGTCTTCAGAGTGACATCAGAAAAACGGGGTTGGGTCGAAAATATCCCATTCCCAACTTTCTCCGTAAAAAATCCTCGAAATTTCATAACCATCGGTCCAATCCGTGATGGTGAGAACGGATTTTTCGACCATCTAATCTATGTTGATACAGATAATCAAAGATCACATCCACTTACCCATGGTACATTCGATGTATTCAAAATCTTATCATGGGACGAGAAAGAGAAAAATATTTATTTCATTGCAATTCCATCAAATCAACCAGGAGAAAGGCATTTATATCGGCTGAGAGTTGAACATCCATTTATTGATCATTCACCAGATTGTCTGAGTTGTTATAGGACTCATAGTAAAAAGACAATGAAAGCTACAGCACCACCAAAAACTGGTGATGGTGATGGTCCTGGTGGAAAAATTCCTAAAAAAGATGTTTTTGGTAAAGATGGAAAGAAAATTAATCGAGAATCTGATGATAGGGCAGCTGAAGAAAGACAGCAAGTTAGTTCAGCTGTTATGGAATCAAATGGCAGAAATAGAGGGTAAATTTTTTTGTCCTTTCAGAACTAAAACTACACTATTTCTAATCTATGTATTTTAAAACATTTTTTAATTTTTAGGAGACATGAGGATATGCTCCCAGGAGACAATAGATCCTGTTCTTTTGTCAATCAAGTTAAATTTAGTCCATTGAAAAGTTATTTTATACTAGAATGTGGTGGTCCAGGTATGATTCCTTAAAATTATATAAAAAATCGCTAATTTACACATTCGATTTTGATCTAATTGATCTAATTTTGACCTAATTTTTCTATTATAGGTGTACCTTACATAGCCCTTTATACACTATTACCCTTATCAGATGATGAGAAATTAAAAGACCATGGACACCATCATAGTCATATTCAACCATCAGAAAATCCATTTGAGCCTCCTATTGTCATATCTTCAACTAATCCATCGAATCCCCGCCTTATATCTGTAATATTACTTCAAATACTTTGAGTTTTTTAAATTAATTTTAATTTTTTTTAAGATACTTCAAAACAACGATGCATTGATAGCTGCTAGTGAACAAATGGCTTTCCCTCAAGTGGTAATTAAAAATTATTTGTTTAAATGATCAAGTCAAATTTTATTAAAAAACGCCAAATTTTGCAAATTTTTACAAAGAGTTGTGATGTCATTTTACAAAAATATGAAATTTAAAGAAATATTTTACATTTTTTAGAAAAATTTTGCAGTTCATCTAATTCCAGGACATACAGTCCATGTAAGACTACTTTTACCCCCAGCTTTGAGAGAAGATGAAATTACCAAATATCCATTGATATTGAATGTGTAAGTTACACATTTTCTGATTTTTCCATTGAAATTTTGAAAATAATGGATCTTTTTTTGTAGATATGGTGGTCCAGGTACACAGTTGGCCATGGACAGATGGACAGTGGACTATGCCACCTACCTAGCAAGTAAAAAAGACTACATAGTTGCCCAAGTTGATTCTCGAGGAAGTGGTGGAAGAGGTTGGGATTTTCAGCACAAAGTTTTTTACAAACTTGGACTTTTAGAAACTTTAGATCAGATTGAGGTCGTCAGGTCAGTAAATATACATAAAATACATAAAATTTAGGAGAAAGTCGACTTTCACCATCAATTACTACCTATCTATATTCAAAATTTTCAAATTTTTTGAATTTTTTTTTGAATTTTTTTTAGGTATTTGAAAGAAAACCTACACTTTGTCGAGCCGAGAAAAATTGGAGTTTGGGGTTGGTCTTATGGAGGCTACTTGACAGCAATGATAATGAGCAATAAAGAATCGAATGATTTATTTCAATGTGCTGCTGCAATTGGTAAGGATTTTCAAAAATATTTCTATAAAGAAAATTCAATTTTTCTTGTTAATTTAGCTCCTGTGACCAATTGGAAACTATATGGTAATTTGGTAACATTCTGAATTTGAAAATATTTTGTAATTTTTCTCTCTGACTGATAGATTCCGCATATACAGAAAGGTACATGGGTACTCCCAATATAACTGACAATTACAAGGGTTATGCAGATTCTGACGTGACTAGAAATTTGGATCATTTTCAAGATAAAATGTTTTATTTGATACATGGTACATTTAACCTATGTCATTCATGTATAATTTGATAATTTGATTATTCTTGTATTATAGGATCAGCTGATGATAATGTGCATATGGGACATTCTATGTTATTAGCCAAGGCTTTGATTGCCAAGAAAATTTTATTCCGCCAACAAGTACATACTTTAAATAAATCTTATAAATTGAATTACAAAATTAGAATCCGCTTTTAAAGTCCTCAAATTTTTCGAGCTAAAAAATCCTTAAAATTTTGAAAAGGTTTTTCGAGGATTTCTGTTTTTCTTATTAAACTTTATAAGAACAAACTTTAAAGCTCATACTCGTATTTCAAATTTTGAAAAATGATCAAAATTTTTGACCAAAATTTGAAATTTTTGTAATTTTTTTTAGGTATACCCAGATGAACAACACAATCTCAAAGGAGTTCAACTTCATTTACACAAATCTCTTGATTCATTTTTTGAAGATTGTTTTCGGAAACAAAGACCCCCAGAACTTGGAACTGGCTTAAATAAAGGCGGGAAATTTGAAGATTTTGATTAAAGAACTTAAAGAGAGCCAGTACTTTCACCCAAGAAATTTAAATATTACAATTAATTACGCTATACTATAGTTTGTGGTGCTAACCAAATTTTAAATCTTCAAATACCTGGATAAATATAATGACCAAAATAACCTCAAGATTTCGAAATAATTTGAATTATAAAAAATTCCATTCCTTAAAATAAGAATGACCTAAATTCTTGTTATTGAGTACATTACCTACTTAAGTATTATAAGACTTGTATATAAAATTGAAAAAATTTTAAATTTTAAAATAATTAGAAGTGCCAAGTGATTACTAACCCTATTATATAGTGATTAATACCTATCAAATCATTACATATTTCAAGTATCTACGATACTATGTCATGTCAGAAACTCTCTGTTTGTCTAATATATGTTAATGCCTTAATTAAATGTCCTTGTATGTATGTAGCCCTCTCAAAAATCATAATCATTCCAAATTCCCAGATTTTGTAAAATGTAGATATACTACCTAAATATCATATCTCTTATTTTCCATTTCTATCGATTTTTCTCAAGTTTTTTTGGCCAAAACTTAAAGCCTAAATACACAGGCTAGAAATATCGATCAAGTCTTTGGATTCTGGGCCATTGAAACTCGTGAAAAAACGCATGGTTTCTCCATTCATTTACGCAAAAGCGGAATTTTATGATCTCTAAAATATAAATAGTAAAATGTTGACATCGATTTCAAACTTTTAAAAAAATCCTCAAAATACAGTAGTATGTCTATAGTATCTATGTATTACTGTATTACTAAATAAAAGATACAATTTACGAGTTATAGACGAGTATTTATTTCATATTTTTCAACATTTTACAAACAATTCACAAAAAAATTTCAAAATGTCCTTATACAATACTAATTCTAAGACTTGCCCATATACTTATCTTTAGATACTTATAGTAGTATTCTTTTTACAATTTTTACCCTTTTTGATCGTTCGTGCACCTTTTAAAATATTTCAAAAAAAAAAAGACTTTTTGCCTTTTTTAGATTTTAGATCCTTAAATTTTTACATTTTAGTTAGAGTACTTACCTATACATAGGTATCTAAAACTTAGCTAATTACAAATAATAAGATATAATGAATGTTTATGTATTGTATTTTAATGTATAAATATCTGTATTTACAATATTTGTCCCAATAATCTTGATATATATGGTACTAATCCTAAGTACTAGGTACTAGGTACTAGGTACTAGGTACTAGGTACTATCTCTATTTAATTAATTCTATTTATAAGTAACGAGTACTAAGCGCAATTCTAATGATATAAACTTAATAATACCTTAAATATAATTACCGATAATTATACATTTTTTGTCTAAAATATCTCACAGTACAGTACAGTCTAGTTCTAGTCCTAGTACTACATATGTCTATGTATTTTATCTAACTTAATTTATGTACAAAAGCATAAAATATTTCCTAAGACCTAGAGACTAGAGAGTTGAAATTGAAATAATTTTTTAAATTTAGATACTTAGGTATAGTCTTCCATAAATAAACCTCATATTGTATGTAAACCTAATCTATTTAGAAATTATAAAGTAGGTAGGGTACTTAAAGATCTAATTTGAGAAATAAATCCTCTTATTTAAATCTACCTGAATTCTACTAATCGTAAATAGTGCAATTTTTTATAAGATAATATCACAGATATATTTTAACTACTAGTAGGGTACTGATATTTACATAAGTGTAGGTGGAGATCATTTACATTTAAAATATACTATCTAGTATTTAGGGATATCTTATTTAGGGATAAGAAAATGAAAAATATAGTAGGGTTTATGACTAGGGTAATTTCTCTACTTTTTGGAAGGTTCACGATGTCCTCAAGTATTCGATTTTAGGGTCGAAATACACTTTTTAATTTAATTTTTTAAATATTTTATATTTATCTATAATTAGTGCTTAAAGGAATTTTCAAATAGAAATGGAAAATAGGCTAATTAAGCTCTGAAAAACCGGACTTTTATCTCAATTTTTTAAATTCTTTATGTAAATTTAAAAATTTAAGTAAATTTAAAAATTTAAGTAAATTTAAAAATTTAAGTAAATTTAAGTAATTTTAAGTAAATTCTTTAAAATTGATACCAAAATGTGGGTTTTTCAAAGCTGAATTCAGTTATGAATAAAGTAAAAATAGAAATATAATGTCAACTAGGTCTAGGATACTCAAGATTAAAAAATTTGTAAAAAAAATTGAGTCAATTTACAACTGGTCAAAATTCAGAAACTGCAGCAACTTGTGTAATTGAGACCAAAATCTAGTTTTTCAGAGCTGAATTCAGTGCTTTATATGGTAAAAATACAAATAAAAGTATTTTAAGGTCAATTACTAGTCAGGTTTAGCCTAAATTTGTAAAAATATTGATCAAATTCTATTTTTTAAGAATCAAAAATCAAAATCTGAAAATATTTTGTTAACTTTGGATGATTGAAGTTGAAGGAATGATTGAACAGGTGTGTAATTTGATATTTAGATTAAAACTACCCTATATTTAAGTATAGGTTTATAGAATATACCTATCTAGATATATCATTATCTTAATGGTTATATACACAGATAAAGCTTGTCAAAAATGTCCAGAGGATCATTTTTCGAGAATTTCATTATAATTAAGATGATAATTTATGATCTTAAATGTATCTTAAACTATATATATCTAGGTATGTATCTCTATACTAAATCTAAAATAGGAATTGTTATTTTCTATACATTTGAATTATGACTCTGATAGTGCTAAACGCTCAAAAAGGGGAGGTAAATCACCCAGAAAAATATTTTTTTTCAACTTTTTTTAAGGATAGTAAAACACACAGTACAATAATGATTTCTAAATTTTCTAACATTTTTTGTGATCTAAATCTATCAAACAAGAGTTTCTAACTCTAATAACTTACCTAATTTAGCACCTTTCAAATTTCAAAATTCAAAATCTTTGGTTTTGAGACTAGTACGAGTGTCTAGATGACTAGATTTAGATTATAATTATGAGAGTAAGTTCTTTTTTTAAGTAAATACTTTGATGTGAGCATAATTTTATAAAAAATCTAAATTTTGAGTAGTAAGATTACGATTTATCTATACTCTATATACTGGTATTTAAATATGGTTTTTTAAAGTCTAATTCCGAGAAAGTTGGCTTTTTCATAATCACCGAAATCTAGAGGATCGAAATTTTTCTCGATGAAGGAATACATGTAGGAATAGAGGTGTGCTTGAACTCCTTCTAACCTAGAACCTTCGTCAGGATAGATCTAAAAAAAATTAAAAAAATTAAATATTGGCAGTATTTGAATAATCTGAAGTATTGGTAGCTTTAGGCTTTATGACCCATCACACCTCAAAATTTGAAATTTAAGCTTAGTATTTTAGATCAGAAGTCTATCTCAAAATTCAGGTACATCGATAACTTAGTATAGCATTTTTCAAAAAATTTCAATTTCAATAAGTAATACAACTCGAGATAAATTTTTTCTAAATTTTTCAAGGATCTGATTTGATTATCTTTTAAAATAAAACTTCCATATACCGATAGTCATAATTCAAGTAAAATTGCCCAATTT
The DNA here is from genome assembly GCA_034699045.1 of Nanhermannia cf. coronata Gr-Ori-00579. NCBI lineage: Eukaryota > Metazoa > Arthropoda > Arachnida > Sarcoptiformes > Nanhermanniidae > Nanhermannia > Nanhermannia cf. coronata Gr-Ori-00579. The sequence goes on along the minus strand of JAQIXA010004599.1, from coordinate 2,463 downwards.
TTTTATTATAAAGATAGGTATAACAAGTTGATGTCTGTAGTCTATTTATTTTGAATTCTTAGAAATATTTCTGACTTACTTGTTCAGTGAAAGCAACCCCAGATTTGATAAGTCCTTTTGTAAGATATAATGAATGTTGATAAGAATCATCCGCAGTACCTTTAATAGAAAATTAAAAATTACATAAAATGCCTTAAAAATATATCATTCTAGTTCAAATTACCATGAATAATTAACAAATTTTTCTCATGAAGTTTGTCCACAAGTCGAGTGACATCAGCTTCTTCATAACCTCTATAATTATCGGTAAAATTTGGCAAGCCCATATATCTTTCTGTATAGGCTGAATCTGAAAAAGTAAAAAAAATTACAAAAATTACAAAATTATGGCTTGAAATTTGAACTTGAACTTACTATAAAATTCCCATTTAGATATGGGTGATATAGCTATTCCACATCTGAACAATTTTTCTTCAGCTAAGATCCTTATGACTAAAAATCCTCCATAACCTGATCCCCATACTGCCATATTGTCTTCATCGATAAAATGCAAATTATCCCTTAGATAACTGTAAAAAAAGTTCATTTTAATATGAAATCAATCATCAATTATTTCTAAAATTTTGAAAAATTAGATATAAAATTGCTAATGAAAGTCAAATATTGTTTGAATAGACATTTTTTTGATTTTCTTAACTTGTAGATATTTTCACAGTAATAATTTTTTAAATTTTTTGCCAACCTTATGGCTTCAAGTTGATCGGCAACTTCTTGAGTTCCTAATTTGCGAAAAACTGCATGTCTTACAGTTTCACCCTGATACCCGGTACCTGAAATAAATTTTTTAAGTCATTTTTGCTTTTTTTGCTTTTTTTTAGAATTTTTTTTGTACCTCGACCATCAATTTCTGCCACGATGAAATTTTTCTCACTTGAAAGATATGAAGCCCATGGAAATTCCCATTTTTCAGAAACCAATTGACTCCCTGGTGCTCCATTTCTACAAGAAAAAAATATAAAAATGTACAAAATTGCAGTCAATTGTAATTCAAACCATGAAAAGACCATTAAACATTGACAAATGAGTCTCTTATGTTATTTGTCTTGAAATTCTTTCATTTCAACATACAGTTCATCTGTTAGTACATATAATATAGTGATATGTCTTAAAAGTAATAAAACTATGGTTCAAGTACATATATAAGAAACATTGGTAGGGTACTTTGGAATTTGGATTAGAACTGTGTTTTGAAGTAAAATAATATTTGCTGACTTTTTCAAAATTTTAGATTCAAAAGTAAAAAATCCCAATAGAACTTACACTTTAAGAATTAGAGGAAATTTAAATTCTTCCTCTTCGAGTAATCCAGGTGGTAAGGTCAACCTGACAGGTGCATGGTACCCTCCTGTCACATTAACCTGAAAATTCCTCACGATAGGTGTCCCAATTTCCTATTCAAAACCAGTCAAAATTAGGCTTTATAAGTAAATAAAATTCTGTAATTACATCAATTTCTTCTTGAAGTGCCGAGTTATTATCCAACATCATCAAAAATCTCCCTGAAGCCCCAGACTGATGTAAAGTATACACAGGGACATCTACAAGAGATCAAAATAATTAACAAAATGCATAATTAACTTTTTTTATAAAAAAAATTACCCGGTCCAAGGCATTCTTTGACAAAAAATCTCGATTTTGGACTAAATATCACGTTAACATATAAACATGGTCTTCTAATTTTCTTTGTAGGTCTTGCTGTATTCCAGAAAAATAATTCGGCTTTGTCTCGATCCTTCTTATCTCTTTCTCGAGCTCTTGACATTTTATCCGTGATATTTGGTTCTTGAACTAATTTCAAAGGAATCGATATTGAAGGTCCAAATACACCATCTGAACTTGGAGTCCATTCTTCAGGATTTATTATTTCTATTGTTTTATTATCTTTTGGTGGAGGTGGCGGTGGTGGTGGACCTAAAATTTTTGAAATTTTTAAAAAATTTACATATTTTTAGGTCACAATCGTAATCTATAATAACCAAAATCTATAATCTCAAAAAATGTACAAGTTTTAGAAGATTTTAGCTTTTATAGATCATATTCAAGACTCGAAATCAATTTTCGCTTACAAGTCAAGCATTTGGGTGCTGTTATTACGGTTGAATTTGAAGAATTTTGAGATGTTTGATATAAATGTCTTTGTCCAGGTTTCCCTTGTGGGGCTGCTAGAAAGTATCTGCAAATAAAAGATAAATATTATCAATTTAAATACTAAATAAATTGTCCTTAGGCTATAGCTATATAAATAGTTCTATTATTTGTGACTAGCTTTGAGAAAAGTGTCTAGCTATCTGTATATCACTGAAAATAATTCCACAAATCCAATCAATTATCTTAAAATATTACTCAAATTTTATCAAATGTCAGAATTTAAAAATTAAAAATTCGCAATATTCGACAAAAATG
>JAQIXA010004598.1:0-11020 GCA_034699045.1 Nanhermannia cf. coronata Gr-Ori-00579 | reverse complement strand
TGCAATTAGACTTTAATTAGACTACCGCAGCAATATGGTAAAGCATATACTCGAGAACAAACAACAACAACAACAACTAGATATATGACTTGTGTTTAATTCATCTCTATTTTGGTTGAATTTACCTCTATGTTTTTGGTCTAACTTTACCATTTAAATTTCGAAATTTGATCTTAGAATTACAATTTTTTTGATCTTAAATTTCAAAATTTTAGAATTTAAAACTGATTTCAATTTTACAAAAAACAGTTTAGAATTTCATTAATGAATTTCCAGTAATAGAGCTTGCTTTTATGAGAGTTTACAACTTGAAAATATTTTCATAATACCTACTACGATTATAAGATAGTTGGCATTAAAAATCCTTTTTTTCTAAGGCTAATATGGGGGTAAATTCAACCAAACTAGGGATGAGATTCAATCGGAGCCAAATCATATACCAGTAATACATTATACTGATAGTAATTAGGGGTAGAGTAGGGAAAGTCCGGAACAGTTTTGAAATTTTGACAGCTTGTTTCCACTTGAATCTGGCAAAAACAAATTCTTCCAAATTCAAAAATTTATCTGAACTATCCCTAATCTACCCTTAATACCTATAAATAGTATTAATAGTACCATACTTATTGTTAGTAAAAAGGGTTACTTAAATCTATGTAACAAAGTATTTATCCAAGATAAACGAACAGACAGACAGACAGAAAAATCTCAAGTAATGAATTTCTATATGGTTATATAATAGTTAAAAATTTTAAGATAAAAAAAAGTGTGAAATGTCAATAACTGAAAGGATTTGAGGTAAAAATTGAACCCTTAAGCTTATTTAAAAAAATATTTTTAAACCTTAAGTCTTAAGTACCTACTATTGCTTTGTAAAATTCTACTGATCCTGAGCTTATTCTAGCTGATGATAGTTTTATATCAGTTAACCTTATTTTAAGGTTATACGAGTCTCCAGGTCAAATTCTGTCAAAATACCCAAAAGTATGTATATAGGGTTTCTAAAAAAACTTTAAAAATCCTAATTGTAGAAAAATTTATCGATTTGCCAAAATTTTTTATCAAATTTTGTCAAATTTTGATCAGTAAAATCGCCAAATTTTTAATGGGCAGCCCTATTTTAGCCGGCTGGGCCAACCTTGCTACTACTCGTAGTACTAGTATTAACTCTTATGAGCTGAAAGATACGGCTTTGAGATTTTATTACACATTTTTTTCTCACAATATTTTAATGTGTTTAGATTTTTATGACTATTTGACTTTATATTGTTGTATTTTGGCAATTTTAAATTTAAAAAAAAAAGGTTCAAAATCTCATAAAAATTCACTTTGTTCAGTTCCTGTATCAGTTCAGCTGCCTATCCAATATTTGTATGATACTTTACACAAACCTTTTTGTAACTTGACAAAATTTAAACACTCTACTATTCTTTCTATTCTTCTATTTTTATAAAAATATGTCTTGAAAAGTACAAAATTTGACTAAAATTTGTCAAAATTTTGTTCAATTTAAAAAAATTCCATTAAAAAGACTCGACTTTTCTTGAACTGGAACTTTAAACGGCTTCAAAATAATTTAAAATGGCTTAAAATTTAAAATTTTAGCTCTAAAATGACTATTTGGTTTTGATAACAAGACTAAAAAGTGCTCAATTTTATCCCTATTTACATATTTATTTAATAATTGATAGACTTTTATTTATTTTTACCCCTATTTTTGTTGAATTTACTCCAATATAATTGGTCAAAATTTACCCTTTTACAAAATCAAACCAAAATTTCTTTAGTTTAGTTTAGATTAGCAGGTTAAATAATGTTAGAATTTAAAAATATCTTTGTACATTTCATACATAAAGTTAGATCAAAAATATAGGGGTAAATTTAACCAAAATGAAGATTAAATTAAACAAAAATCTATTAAATATAGATATGATTGATATTGGTACTTGAAGTATAAATTATTGACCTTTTACCGGCTAAAATTGACCGATTAGACTAGAATAAAATGTGGACAAAATCCAATATAAACCAATGTACCTATATAGGGTTAAATTCAAGCAAAATTGGGCTGAAATTAAATCGGAGCCTAACATACTAGCCGAGGCTATGAGAAAATAAAGTCAACAAAACTCAGATTTGACACTTTTTTGTCAAAATTAAACATAAAAAATTTTTTTAACAAAATTCTATTTACTCAATTTTGTTAAACAAATTTTGGTATTTTTTTGGGGAGTTTGTGCGCGTGTGGCGACGTTTTTTTGTTCAAATGATTTTTTATACCTATTTATCTGTAGGTATTTATTTTTTCTCCAGTTCTGTATGAACAATTCCATATTCTTTATACAGGGTCTTTAATACCATGAGAAATTGACTCAAATGTAAATGAACCTGTTAAACCAGACAAAATTCGAGTAGGTTTTACCACAAAATATGTCTTTTTAAAAATAAATTTGATTTGTAAATTCGATTTAAAAAAGGCTAAAGTTTAATCTCATCCCTATTTTGATTGAATTTATCCCTATATTTTTGGTATACCATGATTCCTGTGTGAAATTAACCCAAATTATTTTAAAAATCCTCTCCTAACCTAAACTAAACTAAAAATATTAAGAATCAATTTCTTACAGGGGTCAAGTTAGACCATATATAGGGGTAAATTCAACTAAAATAGGGATGAGATTAAATTGGGTCCAAATTTACTTTTGATTGACTCTGTATAGGGATATTAGGTAAAGTTAGCATCATATTTAAGTACAAGAGTCAGCATGTATAGATATAAAGGGGTAAGTGGAAACTAATGAAAAATAAATGGATTTTTTTGAGGCTCAAGGCCCTTCTGTGGTAGGGGGTCAGGCCAAATTTTCCAATCCTTTGAGCCCAAAAAACCGACGTCTGACTTTTTTTTAAAATTTTATTTCCCCAGATAGATAGTTATACTTTTATTATCATTATCATTACCCACATTACTATTACTATTCCATTTACCAGGGGTAGTTTAGGGATAGTTGAGGTACTTTTTTTAAAATTTGGACATCTAGACTAGTTAGTGCCTACTTTTGATATCTAAAAGTAGAGATTACCAAGAAGCCTACAAACTAATTTCAAGTCAAAAGTACCTACATGTAGTTCGTATAATAAAAAAGTTCAAATTTTTATAAAGTCCCAGATTATCTCTAATCTACTCCTATGTATGTGTATGTGTATATGTGTTTTTTATGTCTAGATATTACATAATAATATAGGTAGTGTATTTTAGTATACTTCAAGTAAAGTTTTAAGATGTTTTGAAAAAGTCGAGAAAAATTTGGTGACCCCCTGCCATGGGCCCTACTGGAGAAGAGACTTGATTCAACTCAAGACTACAATACTCGTAGCATCTAAATATATAGCAGGTACTCGTAATAATCTACCCTATGGTATTAGTCTCACATTCAGTACTATGATATGATATACATACCTATAAGCAAGGTTTCAAAATCAAAATAGAAAAAAATAACCGAAATTGATCCAAAAAACTAAACAAATTAGCTCGCACTAAAATGCACCAAAAATTAACAAATTATTTCAGATTTTCTTACCATTAGCATAGTATTAGTTTGAATTTTATTTTTGAATTAAAATCGAGCTTTTTAGATGGTGATATTCGAGTTCTTAATCATCTCTTAAATGAGAATCTGTTCTCAAAGTCATCAAAGTGAAACCTCTGACTTGGCCAGCCTTTAATTAAGACACACATCATTATACTCGTATCAGTACCCTAATACTCAACACATTTTAATTCGGAAAAGTGTAAAAAAATAGTTCAAAACCTCCACTATTTATATAGTAATGAAGTAGGGGTAAATTCGGGATAGTTTTGATACTTTTTTTTAATTTGGACAGTCGGGTTTTGCCTGAACAAGCTGTACTTTTGAGAATATCTTCAGATTAAACTTAAATCTATAATTTGCCTAAATTTTGATTTTGAGTATATTTTCCTGCCTAGATAATTAAATTAAACTAAAACTTGAAAGAATTGCAAAAGGACATTATTATGTTATAGGTATATGAAAAAATGATTTATTTTATTTGATTTATAATTGCGAATATAGTCAAGTACCTACCTACTTATATATATATGTATCTGTAGGTGTAGGTACTTACTATATTGTAAGGATTGACCATAAAGGTCTTAGTAATAATAAGTAGATAAATAATATGTTCATTATGTAAATATAGGTTATAAAAATTCATTAAATAAATATGTAATTGGACATGTATGTAATAATAAATACAAAGAAATTAATTTGCAAAATATTTAGCAAAATTTCTCAATCTTCCTCGATTTCGATGGCAAGAAAAGTGTCAAAAATTTGATTTGCATGATCCTTGAAATTTTGAATGACTGCATTTTTACGATCTAATTCATTACTGTGAAATAAAATAAAATGATTGAAATTAATGTAGTTTATGAGTAAAATTAAGATTTTTAATTTTTTTGACATTGTATTGGTAATTGGTAATAGAAAAATGAAATTGTTTAATTTCATCTATATTTGGCTGAATTTACCCCTTTAATTTTGGTATATTTTTACCATTTTTATGAATTTAAACCCAAAGTTTTTTAAAACTATCTACTCGTACCTAAACTAAATAACTTGGATTAATTTCACAGATCTAAAGTTAGACCAAAATGTAGGGGTATATTCAACCAAAATATAGATGAATTTTAACTTTTAGTAATTATAAATTCTTAAAAAATTTCTGATTTATTACCATTTCCGTTTGAAATCTAGCTCAAGTTTCTCTAATTTCTTCAAATCATTATCAAATCCAATTTTGACCTCATTCAGATTCTTCTCATGCTTCTTTTTCAACTCATTTTTCTGATAAAAAGCATAAAAAAATTCTTATAAAGGCACTTGACTCGTTATAACGTCATCCAATAAAGACAATTTTGTCTTTAGAAAAGGTGGAAATTATTTTGACATGGGTTACCTTTATTATAGAAATAGTGAAAAGAATAAGAGTATAGGGACCTTATACAAGGCAATTTAGGTATATGGACGTTATAAAGGAAGAAATGTTATATTGAGAATGATGTTATAAAGAAGTTTGACTGTAATTAATTAATTTAGTACCATTTTCTCCAGTTTCTTGACATGATTCTCGAGCTCAATAATTCTGTTTCTGAACACATCATTTTCTCCATATAACTCTTGAATTTTGTGATTTTTTGCAGACACTTTACTTTTCTCCTTTTGAATTATACTCTTGTATTCTGAAACCTAAAATATAGGGGTAAATTCAATCAAAATAGGGCTGAGATTAAATCGGGATGGTGTATAATTTAGATATTGTAAAATTGAAATTATTTTACTAACCTTTTTCTCAAGTTCTGAAATCCTTTTTTTGTAATCTTCATTGCAAATTTCCCCTTTATCACGGATCTAAATAACATTTAATGAGAAAATAATCATTATATTAAGCTCTAAAAAACACACTATTGGTCTAACTATATGCAAAATTGGGTATTTTCTAGCTGAAACCCAAAAAATACCTGTGATTTGAGTAACTGATTCTCCTTTTGCAATTTAATTTTCTCAAAGTTGAGACCATCCACCTCATTCCTACTTGAATTCAAATCCTTGGTCAATTTGTTGATTTGTACAAATTTACCGCCTTCTAATCCATTTTGACAGAGTTCCATGTCCTTTAATAAAAATTTCAATAAAATAATCAAGTATTTAATAAAACTAACAAGAGAACACTTCTATGTATCCCTTGACCTTAACCTTACATAAATACCTAATTAGACAAATTACATTGAGTTAAAAGATATATAGTAAAAAGTCAAGAATTGAAAATTTTGGTCTTAAACTTCATGGTATGGTTCTGATGGATTTTGGTCAAAAATCTCAAAAAATGGCTAAAATTTTGACGAAATTTTGCAAGGTTTTAAAATTAGGAATTTTTAATGAGATTTTTAGTGAGATTTTTATTAGTGAGGGATTAAAGTTAGACCAAAACTTGGGTGGTTAATTCAACCAAAATATGAATGATATTATATTCATAATATAGTATATACCGGAACATAGTTAGTAGTAAAGATAAAGTAAATACCTTTTCAACTATAAATAGTTCATTGTCATTTGATTCGTCCCGAAGCTAAAAAAAATAATATTTTAACGTTAATTAAGCCTATAGGTAAAATTAAACAAATTTAGCCCAACTTCTCTATAACACCCGCCTTTATAAACGATTACATGAATATGCCTTTATAGAGAAGCATAGACTTTATCTGTATTAATAAAAGGCTTGACTTACCAAGTTGTCCAAAATCTTGGTTATTTCCTGAAGTCGAATTTTTTCCGACTTTAAAGAGTCAATCTCTTGCTTCATTGAACACTTTTGTTGAACAATTTTGGATTTTAAGCCATCAATCTCCTTTGAGTGTTCTGCTTTCATATTGAACATCTATAAAAAGTGTTTTAATTACAATCATTGATCAAATCAACAAATCAAATCATAAATTTGACCTATCTATATATTACAAAGTAAGTTATATAGATGTACTAGAGAGATAGCCAAAAAAAGATGGCAAAAACAGACCAAACTATTTGAAAAAATTATAAAATTCTGAAAAATTCTGAAAATTTTTGAAAATTTTTGCTAATTTTTCCTATATGTACTTGGGATTGGTTCAATTGTGGAATACAATCTACTGATAGATGCAAAATTTACATCTCTAAATGGATATCCTGAGTCTTCAGGATCAGTGTATTGAGTTTTAGCTATAAAATTTTGCAAAATTTTATAGCTATAAAATTACCTTTTGTCTCAAATTTTTGGCACTATTCTCTAGCCGAAGATTGTCCGAATTTAAAGATTGGATTTTTTCTTGACATTTCTCAAAATCAACTTTCAAATTAAGGTAAGCCTCATCAGCACAATGCTTCTTCAATTTTTGCTCATAAGAAAAATTTGACTTTGGTGAACTTTCTCGATCTCGAATCAAAGGTGATGAATTATTGGAATTATTGGACCATTGACCCGGAATTGATGGTGAATAATTGTAAGAAGGTGGAGCATTTTGACAATTTCCAAAATTCCAATTTGAATTACTCGTAGCATTAAAAAACACTGAAAAAGGATCATTATTTTGTGGTGGTGCTGGACTGTTAGTGAAATTCCTTGAAGGATTTCGATAATCTGGTTCTGGATTTTGACCAAGTATGACACGACGAGATCGGTTTACTGTTGTATTGAAATTTCCATTTTGTAAATTTGAATTCGAATTGGGATTATCCCGAGGTGGGCAAACACGAATGTGACGACGATTGTTCTGGAAATTTTGATAATGTGGACCTCGACTTCGATCCATCTTCTTTTTTCAACTTGAAATAAACTATAGGATCTATTATATATAAAGGTCAAGCATCTAATCAAGCTATTATTAAAGTTAAAGTTAGGTATTTATCACATCACCAACACCAAATAGGACCTTAATTAATCACTTTAAACTTTTAGCAAAATTTGAGCAAAAATGTCGTAAAATGTCGTAAAATGCAGTAAAAACAATTTTAAAATTTCTAATATCAGACCTAAACCTGAAATGGTCAGCATTACTTTCAGTAATCGTAATCAGTAAGCTAAAATGTCAAAATATGTAAAAAATATTCCAAGGTTTATACGAGTAAGTCCCCTAGATTTATGTAAAAATGTCTAGATTTGATAAAAATAGGTAAGTACTATCTGTATAGTATACTTAAAGTATGAACCATACCTTTCTACTACACTAATAGATACTTTACTAATTGGTAGCCTCAAGTATGCATGTATAAGAAAAGTTAAGGTCAAGAACCGATGACGATGACCATAGGCTCATATGAATTTAATAGTCTAGTAAAGTATCAGTATATACCCTACCTGTCTTATATGATTGGTTTAAGCTTCAATGTTTCAATTATTACTAATACTAACTAAATAATACACTACATGAGTACCCTATATGTATTAAGTATTTTAAGTCTACTCAAAGTATAAGCCTTATTAGATTTAGAATCCTTATTTTTGGCTTATCAGGTGGGTACTCAACCTATATTTGTCTCTCTATTATATCTCTATTATGTATTACATACTATATTATAAAATACTTGTCCTATATAACATATGATTGCTGATAAGTGATGTGATAAGGTATAAATTCTAATTTAAAATTACATATCTCTGAATCTTCACTGAAAAAAGTGCAATTTAGATTAGGACAGTAATTCAAACTTAGGATTTTATATGCTTATCAACTAATTTGATTATTTATTTGATACTACTCTTGAAATAGAAAATAAAACTACAAAAATAATAACAATAATTCATTTAAATTTAAATAAGCTCTGAAAATCCTATTTCGTTATCAATTCTAGACCTAAATTATATCAAGATTCAAGACAGAGATTGAATTTTTGATATGAATGAACTTAATTTCTATATAATTATAATTTACAATTTACAATATGTATAAGCTAATATTAATAAAAAAAATAACATTTGATATAGATTATCATTATTCATTATAAACAAAAATGTGAGAAATCAAAATTTTGTAAAAATTTATAAAAAAATTCAGAAATTTTTTTGTTGAAAAATTCAAGTTGAAATATGTTGAGTTTTTGAATGATAATTGAGGCTTAACCGATGACTGAATTTTTTTTGGCAAATCGAGCATTTATATGGTCTTTCACCAGTGTGAACCCGATAGTGTATCTGCATACTACCTTTAAAACTGAATTCTTTCTCACAGAATTGGCATTTGTGAATTTTTTGACCTTTAAGACCTTTTTTGATTTCGACATTTTCGCTTCGGTGAACGACTTTATGAGCGGAGAGTTTGCTTTTGGTTTTGAATATTTGCTCACAATTTGGGTCAGGACACTCGTAGGTTTTGTCACCTGGTCAAAAAAATATCAAGTTAGATTTGAAAACTTACATAAACTTAATTAATAGTGAGAAATCCAGTCAAAATAGGAATAAGATTAAATTTAAGTCGATTTATAACAAGTTTTTCCCCTAAATCCGTAGATTTTAGAAATATTTTTAAGGTATTTATAGGAATTTTTTAAAATAAAATATCAAAATAGATACTTGATATGACTTGATATGACTTGATCTCGACCTACATCTAGAAACTCTCCCTTGTAAGAATATTTATTTATTCGTAATTTTTTTCACCTAAATGGCTTCGCATATGCTTATTTAGAGTAGGAAGGTCAGGGAAGGTCTTAGGGCAAGTTGTGCATTTGAATTCGGTTTTTTTCGTGTGACTTCTCATGTGATTTATGAGTGCGAGGGATCTGCTGAAGTATTTTGTACAGTGAGTGCAGGGATAGACATCTTGGATTTTATCAGCCTCTTTTTTGATCTGAACTTCTCTTTGGATGTCAATTTTGGCCATTTTGATCTCATTCGTGTCCTTAAGGCTCCTCAGTGTCGAAGGTATATCCTCTGATGAAATACTCAATTTGGGCATTCCAGGCGTCAACAAAAGCTTTTCAACTACATTTTTAGACTTTTCTGTAAAAAAATTTGAATAGAATATTTCCAAAATTATGAATTTTGATATAAATTTTAAAATATCTTAAATATCTCGATATTAGTTTTAGTTAGACCAAAAATATAGAAGTAATTCGCTCAAAATAGGGATGAAATTAAATCGGAGCCAATTTTTATAGTACCTATACATTACAGTATATGTATAAGGAAAGTATTTAAACTGTTTTCGAAATTTTGACAGTCTCTTGAATCTATTGTTATTTTGACTTTAGATTTTTATATCAAGGTATAATTATATCTAAATATATTTTTTAAGTTAATCCGGAACAAATTTCAAATCAAAAATATGCCTTTTCTAGATGAAAACAGTCTGTCAAAATTCATAAAAACATTTCCAATCTACTCCTAGTGTATTTCCTGATATCTTTTTAAGATAAATTCTATAGGTAAATTACCTGTAGAAATTGGAGTCGAAATTCCGAGGGAAAATGAGTTTGTTTGTGGCGATTCAAATGAGTTTTCAATTTTGACAAAATTTTCCTTATTTGAATCCAGCAGTGAATTGGAATCAAAAGACTCGGTAATATCAATATCCGAAGGATCACCGCCATCCATTTCCATTTGATCTACATCATCCACAAAAATTTCTTCTATTTGATCTAAAAAATTACAAAAATATTTTAACATAGCTATTTAAAGGACTTGCATAATTACATTTTCATCTTAATTTTGGCTGAATTTACCTTGAATGATTGGCTGAATGATCAATCAAACTTTACCTAACTAAATTTTTTTTTAAATCCTAACCTAAACTAAATTAAACTAAACTAAACTTGAGAAAATTTGAGTAAAATTGAGCCAAAAATATAGGAGTAATCAAAATCAAAATAGAAATGAGATTAAATAGAGGATAAACTAAGTAGAGTAGAATTAGATATATAAATTTAATTCTATTTACTTTAAAATAGGAACCAAATAAAACAGAATATCTAAAACAAAGTTAAAATACCTTTAATAAATTTCTTCAACTCTTCAAAATTGACCTTCAAATCCACGAGATTTTTCTCAAGCTCTGCATTTTTCTCCTCCAGATGTAAATTTCTATCTTCCAGAGTCACATTTTTATTTTCCAGAGAGATGACCCGGGATTCCAAGGACTCGAGATGGAGGACTTTGTCCAAAATATGACAAATTGTACGCTCACTCATTATTAACAACAGGCAATTCGAGATTTTGAACCAAAAAAATTCTAATTTTGAGTATTTACACACAAGTTTTAAATGATCCTGTCAATTCTAAATGTCTTGAATGAATGTATAAAAAATTGTAGGTTAAATAATAGGTAGGGTATATAAACTTGAACATTCTAATGTATCTGTATTAGTATCTGTATATATAATTTTGTTTGTCAAGATTTTTTTTATTCCATTTATGGTCACCCTAGGTCAAATGATGACGATTGGTGGTAGTCTCACATTTCCCCGTGCATTTC
>JAQIXA010004597.1:0-11022 GCA_034699045.1 Nanhermannia cf. coronata Gr-Ori-00579 | reverse complement strand
TCACCATTTTGGTGGCAGTATAAAAGATCACCAGCTCTGGTAGTAAAAAATCATCACATTATTTCTAAGAGTGTAGATATTTTTTGTGACATGGTCAGTGTTGATTCCTAATGTTAATAATAAATTATGTATTTTGTCGTGAAAGTATTACAGGCCTAGAGAAAGGAACGCGCAGGATTTTACTACAGCAAAAATCCAGCGTTGGATTCAGTTGAAAATCCAGCGTTGGATTCAGTTGAAAATCCTGCGGATTTTCTTATGCGTTTTTGATCACAATTTAACAATTTTAAAAAATATTACATACCTTGAAAGTTTTCAATTTTTCTCAAAACTTATAAACTTAACCATGTTTTTAATTTAGAAAAATTATTGAAAAAATATTTATTTTTAACAATAATTAAAAGTCGATATTTTTGATGAAAAAAGGGATTTTCATTGTTATAAAAATCCAGCATGCGGAACCAGCTGGATTTTGAATTTTGCTGGGTAAATCCAGCTGGATTGAAAATGTGCGAATTTCCTTTCTCTAATTACAGCTAAAGAGTATCTTCGAGTTTTAAAGGGCCTTTATAATGATGTTTAAGATATGAAGGCCTGAAAATCGCAAATCGAAGATTTCCCTTTTTCGTTTTTCAAATTCTGATATTCTGCAAACATTATATATATTAATGGCGAGTCATAATTTGATGTAGAAATGTCCGTATTAAGTTAACTACAATTTAGCTATGTCCCCAGGAAATACCTACTTTAGGTAGAGTCTGCTCTATAAATATTTTAAGGCTCTTTAAGGACTTGACCTTATCCTTAGTCAAGTTATTTAATCGAAATTTAGGTATATAAAAAAATGAGCCATGTACATATAATTTTATCAGAAATTACATTTGCTCATTTACTATGCCATAAAAAATCAGGTAGATAAGGTCTAACGTTAAACATCGATTTTTTTTCAAATTTTCCCGCCTCCCAGGTGAGGTAGGAACTCCAAGGTCTCAAAATTTGGGGTTTTTACCGCCTTATATGTGGACCAAATTTTTTCTAAATCCGATTTCCGGTTCGGGGGTAAACGCGCGAACGGACAGGCAGACGGACATGACAAACAAAGCCCGATCCCATTAACAATGGGATCGGGTTAATAAATAAAATAAAGTTAGGTTGCAACTAGTTGAGAGGTATAGATATTTACAAATAGTACGATTAGTTATACACTTATAAAATTAATTTTGAAGACCTTTCTGGCATACTGATTTTCATGTTAATGTACGTAAATTTCAAGGAATAATGTCAAGGAACAATTTTAAGGAATAAAGAATTAAAATTTTATGCAATTGGTGGATTATTGTTAATTTTACAGAAAGTTATAAATAGCAGTACATGTAAATTACTATTAGCAAACTGAAATTTTTATATTTATACAAAATAAAAAATGATTATTCTAAATAATGCCTTTTATTATCTAAATATCTCTAAATACTATATAGGGACATCTTCTATACTAACAGATACAAAATTATTGTTATTGAGGACTCCATTAGTCCGTATTTCCAAGAAGTTTTCAGGATAACTGAAACCAAAAATAATTGTTATAAATATCATGAAATGAATAATCAAAAGAAAATAACTTATTACCTAATGCCGGTTTAGATCGCCTGAAAGAAGAATAAACGAAAATACCTTTAGTTTTAAAAATGCATTCCCACCCTCGGTATTGATTTCATTATGATATTCCCACAATATAGAATAATTAAATAATATTAACATTTATTTATTATGCTTAAATAATTAAAAGATTTTCTTCCTCATTCTTTTTTAATTTAGAAAGTTTTAAAAATTTAAGAAATATTCGCCTATTTTAAACTAAAGATAAATTACAGGTTTCCTGATGAGTGCCTTACATTATACCCAATGATGAATAAATTTACTTCTTAAACAATGATAAATTTGAATTCATTGAAAATTTAATTGAATCCAAAATTAAATTTTCGATCAATAAATTTTAAATTAATGTTTTAAAGCTGGATTTAATTAATGTTAAAACTAAATCAAATATTTAAAAACATTCTAAACTAAAATTACAAAAATTTTGTTTTCATTTTAAAATTCGAAAAGATTACTGAAATTTTAATTATTTAAGTTAAGGATTAAATTAAGATTTGATTATATTATATAAGATTACAACGATTAAGAATATTATTCTTAGATTTATATAATTTACATTATTATTACACATTATTTACTATGATCTTATAAAAGGATTGTGATATAAATTCTGTTAAAATTTGAATATTATTATTTAAAAATTCTAGTCAAACTTGGAACCACTGTTTAGTTAACTTTAGTACTGCTTATGTTAGTATAATCATTATTATAAATTAAATACGATGAATAAGACAATTGATAAAATTTGTAAAATGAAAATATTGTAAAATTAAAAATGTGATTAAATCACTAAGGATAAGGACAATTCTGTTATGTCATTATATTATGTATGTCATATACAAATGTACATAAAATATCGTAGATCAGAGCACATAAATTTAGTTAGGATTTGATATTCAACTAAAAATTATTACTGTTATTATGATAAATTTGGTAATAATTGTTAGAAAAATGATAGTTTTATTAAATTACCAAATATAATAATTAACTCCAAATTGGTGATAACTTTATTACCAATTTGTTATTGAATGAATTATCTACAATTTCGGTAATTTGTTAAAAGTGTTGCCGGACTTTTTTGAGTGTAAGGCTTCTTTATTTTGCGTATTTTAGCAAAAATTTGCAATTTTTCTAAATATATCTAATTAATTAATAGTAGGTGTGTTGAATTGACTTTTCTTGAGCTATATATAGTTTGGCATTCATTCACCTTCGTCGAGATTGATCATGTAACCAATGTGGCCCTAATCAATATATGTACACAATCAAATCACAGATACTTGTATAAAAATATAATTTTTAAGAATTATCTAACCTATTATAAAAACCTCCTTATCTACATAATTGTGCGAGCGAAGCGAGCCCTTACTATTCAACTTTGCTTGAACTTTGTCCGTTTGTCTGTCTGTCTTTCTATCTGTCCAGAGGATAACTCGAGAACTATATATTATATATCGGTACTTTAGTTCTCTAAGGAATTTTCACTCCAATATTTGTAAAATTTTACAGATTTCTGAGTAAAAAAGGCACTTCTGCGAGTAAATATCAATAAATTAAAATAAAATAAAATTTATGCCAGTATGTATACATACTGATATATGTATCAGTAAAAAATATTTTATAGGCAAAATTTTTACAGATGACTTTAGAGTAAACTTGGGCACAGATAATTGACTTCGAGTAGAAATTTGTTACAGAAAAAAAGCTAATTCTGTTACAGATAATTAAAAAAATTAAAAATTTTGACAAAAAATCAATCATTAAAAGTGTTTGAAAATCATCTTTCTACACTTTTTTTAAAAAATTTGAAATTTTTTTTAAAATTTCGAAAATAAATCTTTAATATTTTGATAAAAAATTCAAATTGACTTTACTCAGCTTCTAATTTACAGATTTTTATGATTTAAAGTTGGAAATGATCAGAACATTGTTCCTAAAGCAATAGTTCAATTTTTTTAAATTTTGCATATTTTCCAAATTTTGACATTTTTTGAAAAAATTTTGAAATTAAGAAATCTCCTCTACTATGCAACCGATTTTCTTGAAATAAAGTTTAAAATGGTTAGAAAGTTAACCTGAAACATTGTTTATAATCCGCTTACAGTTTTTCAAAAATTAAAATTTTGGGAAATTTTGGAAAATTTCAAAATCTCAAAATTTTTGAAAATCGTATTAAATCTAATCAAATCATGAAATTACTTATTTTAGAAAGAAAATAAAACTTTTTCAATAATATAGCTTTTATTATAGCTATTATAGCTTGACCAGGCTCTTGACCTTTGACCCTGAAAATTGACCTTTGAACCCAAAAAATGATATAGCTTGATATTTATGCGGTTATAGAGATTATCGATGACGGAGATTTATGAACTTGTCATCCAATTAAACAAAATTGACCTTTAACCCTGAAATATGGGGCAAATTGTGAGGTCTTCATTAATTTGCTCGCACAATTAATAATCAACTTCTAATGAGTTGATTAAAGCCTAGTTACCTCTAATAAAATATATTAACACTTCTTTAAAAAAAAATTGTTAGGTTTCTTATAGCAAAGAAGGTTCCCTTGCCCAAACTCGTTGTTCAAAAAATGACGGATCTGATCATCAAAACAGGATACTACAGCAAGGATAAAATTTATTTTCAAAAATATAATTGATAAAACTTACAACTTACATAATATTATATGAAATATAAAATTAAAAAAATATGTCAATAATAAATTCAATTGGTTTAGAATCGGCTCAAAGTTTATTTTATTAATACTAGTATATAGGAAAAATTACTGTCGGAAAAATAAATATTCTCTAGTAATATCCTATTAAAAAGAGTTCTCAATTAAATAATAAGAAATTAATTTTTTTCAAATCAAAATGTAGATTTATAGTTTACATAACCTCGTATAGTTTAGTCGTTATTTCATTTTTTGCATTATGCTATACAATCTATGTACTAGGTGCAATCTGGCTTTTGTTATTTCTTACCTAATTTCTGGTAAAATCACAGCTACAATCAATGTTCTAATGTACTATTAATAAATATTTATTTGTATATAAGGTACCTCGTACCTCATGCTTTTTATTTTTTAGATTTGATTGTCTATTTTTCAGGTACTTTGTTCTCAAAGTAACTAAATTTAATATACCAATTGTAGTGTATAGAAATTTCAAATACATAATAGAAAAATTTGAAAATCACCTTTTCAATGAACAAGGTCAAAATAACGAAAATTCTTAATTGATATTTGTTTATAATCATTTGCTTAATTATTGGCATTAATTATAAAATCTTTAATGAATTTTGATTGCTTCGTATATTCTGAAATACTCAAGTGTACATAATAATATTGTGCAAAGAAATAACACTTGACATGATTTTTCTACAATATATAATTAAATTAATTGCTCTTTAGGTGGATTTAACACAATAATTTTTTTTATAAATTCTTAATAGGCATAATATGGGAATCATTATTTAAAAAAATTCTTATTTAAAGGGGTTTCAAGTATTTTCATTTTCACTAATTTTTCTTATAAATTTCACTTTTATATTTGAAATATTATTTTTCAATTTGAATTCTTTTAGAAATTTTGAAAAACAGAATGCTGACGATAATTTTGAATTTAATTTCAACTATTATAATTTGTCAATCCACCCCTACCCTACATATTGGCCACTTATTGAATGGTTTAATGGTTGAAAAAGGCTATGAAATTATCATATTGAATAATGTTTCGAATAATAATTTTGGTACATAATAAAAAATAATATCATTTACATAGTACAAAAAATGAATATTTTTTTTATAAATTTCAGCATATTTCACTGAATTGGAATTGAATCAAACATCCTTATCGATTTTCGATAGAGAGCTAAAATCTGATTTCAAAGAGGAAATAAAAGATAAATCGATAATAGTTATATTTATAGAATCTGAAATTAAACTAGTTGAGGAGATGATTTCAAAGGTATGCAAGTTAAACCCAATTTTACCTAAAGGTAATTCTAATACAATTGTATATTTGTAAAGTGGTCATATGCTTCAGAAATGATTTTAGTAATTATTGTTACCTTTGACCTGAGTGTTATAAAAAGTTTTTTCATTAACATTGGAATTAGAATTGGACTAGATTCAAATGTTTACATGGTCCAGGAAAATATAAGTTCAAATATTCCGAATTTATACGAAATTTACAGTATTAGAGAAAATACTTTTTTTGAGCAAATATTCAATTTTGATGGACAACTCTCTTTTGATATAATATCAAGAAAATATGAAAGGAGACATTTTCATAATGTTGAAATTCGGGCTTTAGTCTTCTCAATAGTTTGCTAAATTTTATAATTAAAACTTGATTTTTAAAAAAATTAAAAATTTTAGGAATGGGACCCTCAAAGTCCTTCAAGGAAGCTAATGTACATACTTACCAATTCTTTAAATTTCAGGTAAACATAAAGTAGGGTATCAATTAATTCCAAAATGCTCAAATTGACTAAAATGGCTGGTAAAAAAAGACTGGTTAATTGGTCAAAAATTCATTTTTATTTTTCAATTTTAAATATTATCAAAAATCAAAATTATTCCTATTATTTGAAAATATTCCTATAGCAAAATCCGCCTATTATTATTGAATCATTGTCTCAATCATTATCTCAATCATTATCTCAATTTAGTAAATCATAGTTTTGACCAATTTGGACCTGACCATTTTTGCCAGTTGGCTTAATATAATTAATTTCAGCCTATTAATTGCCTACTCCGAATAATATATTTTGTTAATTAGCAATTTTTTATTATATTATGACTATAATATTTAGTGCAAACATTTATACCTATATGGATTTTTTCCTTATTGAGGATCCGATTTATCTGAATGTGTTTGAGTTGGATTTGGTAGATTTTTTTATGACTCCATTTGACGTACTCGAATCAATTGATCCAGAACATTTGGGATTTAAAAATATTAGAGTACTTCATTCTCTTGGATCTGATATGTAAATCATAATAATTTAAATTTAAATATTAAATAGGGATCACCAAAAAATGTTTTTTAATTTTAAAAATAAAAATTAGGTTTAAAAGCCTTAATTGACTATTAATATTGGTCGAAAGGACTCGGGATTAACAGAGTAAATGGACGCATTGGTATGGACAATGCGTCCATATACCAATTAGTCTGTTTGCCACAGTGATTTTAATAGGGTCACAAAAAATCCATTTTATAGATTTCCAGCTAGCTGGAACCAAATATTAAACATTTTGAGATTTTTTCAAATGCATTTTAAACCATTAACCTCGACAGTCTTAAGAGATAGAAGAAAATAGTTTCTATTATTGAAATCAGAATAAAATTTAAAGCTTTACGCGTATCAGGAGCAGGATTTTTCAAATATTTAAAAATACAAAATTTTGAAAAAATCCTGATATTTTGTATTTATGAATTTTGAAGAATACTCAAGTCTTTAATGTTTTTAAATTTTTTTCAAAAATGCAAATTTATCCCTTTTTATAAGATTCTTAAAAAATGTGATGTAATGTATATATAAGTATATTAAGTTAATAATAAAATACTAAAAATTGTACAAAAATTAAATTTTAGATTAGGAGTTTACTTTAAGCAGCCCGAGACGAACTCTCGTGGAATTTTTTTTCAGCCTTTTCAAACTAAATCTTGGATTGTTCTGGGAATTTTTTGGTTTCTACTAATTTGTATTGGCTCATTATTCCTGTACTTGTTTAATAAGATAACAGATTCGACTAAAATTATACCAGGGTTTATTCCAAGTTTACTAATTGCAAGTCTGACTAATCAATGTAAAATAAAATATATAAATTAGAAGGACAAAATAAAATAATAATATTTGGATCATTTAAAATTAACAGATGTAAATGTATTTATAAATCCTGTATTATTTTTTTAGCATCTGATACGGCATATTGCACTTCAAGCTCAATCCGGATTTTGATCATATTTATAGCTTTATTTGGTCTTTTAATAAATTCTATTTATTCTTCAGACTATTACGGATATGCATTATTCTAATTATTATAATATTCAAATACTCATATTACTTATATTTATCTATATATTATACTAATATTCTAATATAGGTATTGATTGTAGTAGTTTAAGTCTCTGATCGAATTGTGGAATAAACTCATTCCTTGATTGAATACTGAACTGTTAACAACTATTGATCCTGAGTCTAGTTTATTCATTCTATCAGTATTAGGGATTGTAGTTAAAGGATAGTTGAGGTAGGAACTTTGTATGAAGACTGGCAGGGAATAAAGATAGATAGAACCTATTTACAACACAATATAATTAGCCCTCTTATTAACACATTATGATACAATTTTGAGTTTAGATTAATTTTTTTAGGATTGAGATTAGTATTTTACTCGTACATCTTATCAAATTAGACTTTGATATACACTAGCAAGTACCTAATAATTTATACAGTGGTATCCAAAAGTACGCAAAATTTGAAAAATGCCAAATTTTATCTCGAAAGAAATTCGATTGCAAAATTGAAAATTTGAATAAAAATAAAAAATATGTGAATTTTTACGAGATTTAACTTGGCATTTTCCTTTTGAGGGTCGGACTTGAGGTTTTTAAAGATTTTTTACCTACAAGTATATAATCCTTACTTTTGGATAGCACTGTATAGTATTTCAGATATATACTTACTTATTTGATATAAGATGCAAATGAGTTTCAAATCTCAAAATCTAAAAAAAATACTTACATCACCGTGTTTCAAAATCTGAATATCTGAATTAATCAAACACTTATAAGTGTAGATTGTGATATAAAACAGATTTTTACGAGAATTTTTTTACGACTTTTTCGATTCGATCACCCTTTTTTTACATCTCAAATACTAGTACTAGTAGCAATAGTACCTAAATAGGCTCTTGTCCTATGTAGACTGTAGAATTCAAGGCTAGAAAAATTAGATTAATTATTCGGTTCAGCGAAACTACTGAGCATTTACAGCTCTTTCAAATTTGACCGAGAATTTTTTTTTAGGTTTTTTCCCCCTACATAAATACTTACTGATATAAAAATGTACAAGTATTTAACCAATATCTTGCTTCATTTACAATCGAAATGATTTCAATTTCAAGACAGAGATGTGTAAAATAGTGTAGAAAAAAAATATATACTTACCCTGTACATTTAACCTATTACTTTATTTCGAACTCAACTCAACCATCCATAGATTTTATTACTCTACATTTACTCGATATCTTTTGCACAAATGTGCTGGAAATTTTTTCCATAAAATCTTCATAAAAGGTGCAGTGTAACATATACAAGTATAAAAAAAAAGTTTTAGATTAGAAAAATGCATTCGAATCTGTAAAAATAAAAATCCATTTATTTGTCTTATCTATAAATTGGATTTTTTTAAGAGCTTTCTTTACTTTCCTCAGATTCCCAGGCACTTAAAATAGACTTTATTGAGAATTTCGTGAGAGTTTCTCAATTTTCTAAATATTTATGACTCAAAATGGGCGAAACACCAAATCTACAGATATTCTATTTGCCACTAATTTACATACATGTATATTATGTAATAGCTCCCTAATGTATTTATATATTTGAATACTTCTAAAACTGTTGGATTAAAAATCGGAACTTTATCAGATTAATCAAAAAATGACATTACAAGATTCAAAAAAAATGGATTCCAAACAAAAGGTTCAAGGGCTTAAACTATCTTATATCTAAAATTTGGAAAAAGAGGAAAAATCGCGAAAATGACCTCAGATATAAGTGCATAAGATAGGTCATCTCAAAATAACCTAACTATACTATACTCGTACTTATTACAATTAAGTCATTTTTTAACTTTTTAAGGTCTGTCAAGCTCAAAATCAGGACTTTTAATTGAAGAGCTAAAGACAGAATAATGATATTAAATTTGTAATATCAGTATTACCTTAAAGTAACAACACTACGAGTATTCTTTGAAAAAAAAAAAGCTCAACTCAACAAAACAACCCTTAGGCTAAACCTAATCTTAAAGCTTACCTTACCTTACCTCTGCCTATATTTACATTTAACTATACTAATTGTAGATACTAGAATAAGGTACACTTTAGTAGTAGTATATCTGTTTGATGAGTACTTGATAATTGTTGTACATTAACCATCGTTTTTTGTGTCTTCAATTCGAATTCGAAATTCGAAGCAATTAAATCAATGATGATTCCACTCTAAAGAGTTTAGAAACAATATAAATGAAGACCCTTTACACTTTTCATTCGATTTCTCCACTAATAGTAGGTACTGTATAGAGTCCTTGTAAGCACTGTAGTAGTAGATAAATTTGATTAAGTCTATGACATAACCACTGTATAAACTACCATTGAATCTGAAAAATCGACACAAATGATTTAAAGTTCGAATTTGAAACAACCTCGAAGATTCCCCATGGAGTTCTGTACACTAGGTAGGTAGAGAATTAAAATCGAGATTTGATAAATTGAATGAATTGAACTGAACTAAAATGATAGAACAAAAGTTTTTTTTTCCAGAACCAAAATAAATAAAAAATCATTTCCAAGAATAGGCCTAGGACTGTATAAGTAAAGGCATCAACCACCTGCTCTATTTGCTGACTCTGACTTTGTCTGCTTAAAATAATTGTGTAATTAAATTAGTACATCATTTAAGTGCAAAGTGTTAATCCAATTAAACACTCTGTTTTTCTAATTACTTATGTACAATGTAACGTACCTACTAGTACCTAGTACCTACTAGTGAATATTCATGGGAAAAGTAATTACCTCAAAAAGTTGAGTTTTTTACACGTTTTTTAAACAACTAAAGTGTAATAATGAGCTACAATTTCACAATTGAATATGAAATTACATTTAGTAGGTACAAGTACCTTTTTAAATCTTGAATATTAGATCTTCTACGAAGGTATTATATGTAGAGAAGCTAGAAAACAATTAGAGGTAAGAAGGGGCTTATTTTCTGTCTTTATGTGTTTAAATCAAATGTATTCATTCGTGCAAGTCTTTTTCTAAAGGTAATAGTTGGATAAAATAATACTTAAAAACACCCATTTAACTTTTATATTTTTGCAAAATTGTACAAGGGACATTGTGTCAAATGTAAGAATGACAAAAATCGATTACTAGACACAATTTGAACAATAAAATAGTGTCATATGGTTTTGATTTGTACCTAAGTTCTAAATAGAGGTCATTTTTAAATAAAAATAGGTCAAAAAATTTAATTGATGGATACATGAATATATCTACAGATAGTATTGTGCGAGCGAAGCGAGCACTTACTATTCAACTTTGCTTGCACTTTGTCCGTCTGTCTGTCTGTATGTTCGCGG